>BJBW01012377.1:0-74170 GCA_004320125.1 Scolopax mira | reverse complement strand
TCCTGGTAAATAATATCCTCCTGTGTGGAGGAGGGTTCTGCATGCTGGGCCAGAAATCTTTGTAACTGATGCCTGAATATGGTGATTTGTGATTGGTGGGAATTGCTGTTCTGGCCGTTTCCCGGGGAGTATGGGTTGTGCTGGAGTAACTGCATAGGGAACTTAGGGGGTTTTAATTTTTTAATTTTAGTTCTAACCCAAACAGGCTGCCATTTTTCTCCTGCAGTGTTAATGAAAGCTTGTTAACTTCATAGAAATCTATGGCATAAACGAAAATATTTTTATATAAACTGAAGTGTTTATAAACAATTTTAATTTATATAAATTAAAATCATATTCTGGGGGTAAAAATATTAATTGCATTTTCTTTGTGCTTTGTAGATGCTCAATATCACCAGCATATTTCATAATGCTTACAGACACTTTTCAGGTGATGCTACAGCATTCATGCCTGGTCATAACAATGGTAATGCTTATTAAAATAATCTTTCTTTTAGATGCTGCAATACTTAGGATTCCTGTCTTGTATGGAGAGGTAGAAAGACTGGAGGAAAGTGCTGTGACTGTTATGTTTGATAAAGTGCAGTTCAGTAATAAATCTGCCAACATGGACCACTGGCAACAAAGATTTCCTACTAACGTCAAGGATGTAGCAAGTGTTTGCAGACAACTCGCCGAGAAGAGGATGCTGGTAAGAATTTAAAGAACCAAGCTCTTTCAAGGTAAAATCAGTTCAGGTTCTTGGCTCTGTTTCTGAACAACTGAGAACCTCATGTAATCTGCATTATTCTTTGTGTTTCTAGAACAGTGGGAGGGAAGAATGAACTAGCTGTAATACTGCAGTATCTTTACATGACAGTGTGTGGGTATTCTGGGATTTGAAACAAAAGTGAGGAAAGTGATGGAACGTCCCTCTGAAAATTGTCACGTGTCGTCTTGTGTACAGGACAGAAATGCAAATACTTAGTGTAATATGCCTTTTATAAATTGCCAGTTTGAACTGAAAAAGCCTATGGTGGTTGAATGTAATTATCAAAGATGCTGTTATTTATTATATTAATAACACTGAGGTGGCAAAAAAGAAGGTCACTGGACTTAAATACTTTATTATGTTTATTCACCAAAGCACCTTGAGATTGCCGCATTTATTTTTCACACCTATACCTTTAAAAAAATGAACCATGCACATATGGTTGATGTGGTGCCATCAGTCTGACAGGATTTTTACATGGTTTGCAGATTAACATTCAGAATGTGTGTGGTGCCTTTTGCATTTGTTTTCAAGTAAGTGAATAGCATAGAACAGCCAAGTTCTGCTCCCCAGCTGTTTGACTTCACCTGGTTGGCTCAGTCCTTACCCTCCTGTTAATTCAGTACAATATAAGCTCTTTGTGAAAAGCCAAGTCTGATACATGTAACAGCAGTTTTCAGTCTCAACCCCTAGTTGGATGTTCTCTGAAAATGCACGAGATATTTCCAGAACATTAGTAAGGTACTGGAACGTTCCTTTCAAGATAGAATCTTGCTGGAAGATTATTTTGCCCAATTCTTGTGCAGGAATTAGTTAGAGTGCTAACTACCTTCTTCTTTTCACCTGTGCTTCTTGTTTCTTCCGTAGGACCCATCGGTGAAAGGAACGTTTCACTGGTCTGGCAATGAACAGATGACTAAGTATGAAATGGCATGTGCAATTGCAGATGCTTTTAACCTTCCCAGCAGCCACCTGAGACCGGTGAGTTGTTTGACTTGTGGTGTTTGACATGTAGAAAGATGGGTGTGCTCTATCATGTCAAGCAGTAGGTCTCACTCGAGTTGTATGGGGGAGCTTCCTCTTCAGGAGGATCTGTGTGCAGATGTATTGCTGAGGATGCTGTCTGGGATCTTAACACAGGAAAACAACAGCTGGTTTGACCTGCTGAATTGGGAAAATTGCCCAGTCTGTCAGTAACCACTTTTGCAGTCTGTAGTGTCAGGGTATGTTTGTAGAACAGTTCCCCTTATTCAGGAGTAAATTCATACTGTTGTAATTTTGTCCTTAAAAAAACCTTAGAGATTGACAGGCTATTAACTCGATGGTAGACACCTGCAAGAACTTTTCAATGATGTCCAGATTTATTTCTGAATACCATTGAATACCATGCACTTCAGAACTTCGCATCATTTTTGCTGAAAACAGTTGGTCTTGAGTTTTATTGACACTTAAAAGTAAAACTGCTTTTAAAGATGTACTGGTAATGTTTTGAGAATCCAGCATGTAAATAAGTTATTTATATCCAAAATTAATTCCAAGGATTCTGAATTAGTAAAGGGTGGAACTGAAATGTGGCCTGGAAGATCGAGAGAAAAAAAATGGAGAACACTAAGTCAGTCTGATTTTTTTCCTGTCCAAATCTGTTTCTCTTCAAGTATATGGATTGAGACATGGTTCTGTCAACACTTCTTTACAGTGTGATTATAGTCATAGGGTGAAAGTAGGAATAAAACATAGAAAAGCATGACTGTAAGTAGTAATTGAGTGAGAAAAATTTAACTTAAGACACCTCATGTCAATTTGTCTGATATGTCTTTTGTTGAAATTAAGTTAACCATAAAAGAAGCAAACAATCAAAAAAACCCCAATCCTGAAACCAAAAAACTTCCCCAATAGTCGTAAGGAAGGAGGGGAATGTACCTTTATAGAAAGCTAGGAAAGGAAAACTACTAAATGAGCATGTACAAGAATAAATACTTTCCTGTCACTTCTGATTACTTGTTGATGTGTTGGGGTTTTTCTTCTGTTTATTTTTCAGATTACCGATTGCCCGGTGGTGGGCGCTCTTCGCCCGAGGAACGCTCAGTTAGACTGCTCCAAGCTGGAGATGCTGGGGATAGGTCAGAGAACGCCATTTCGAGTTGGGATCAAAGAATCTCTCTGGCCTTTCCTTGTTGACAAGAGATGGAGGCAGACAGTCTTCCATTAGTTTGTAATTTTTTTAGTGAAAGTATGGTATGTGGCACTTTTTTAAAAGAAAAACAAATAGTTTTGTATGAGTGTTCTTAAATTGTGACATTTATGAGTTTTCATTTAATCGGGTAAACATATGGTCTTGCACTAATGAAATTGTTACCCTAAAAAAAGTTCAATGACAAAACCTGAGCCTATTTGATGCCATTGATCTTTCCTTTCATTTGTACCAGTTGAACTTAATGTCCATTCTCAGCGGATTATGGTCTGTAGAACCATTTGATGCTGAGAATGACTTATCACTTGTAGAGTTAATTTTGGCAGAAATCTGTTGTTGATGCTTAAGGTCTGTGCCATTGTTGTATATACCATTTCTCTTCATTAAAAGACCTTGTCAGTTACTTTATTACCACAAACCTGAGGTTTTTGTTTTTAATTTCTGAAGGCGTTCTTATGAAGTTAAACTGAAGTAGGAATTGTTAAATGTTTGTTTTGCTTGAGCTCTGATCAAAATGTTTTTTTAAAAAAAGTGAAACTTTATTTTTGCAATTATCAAGTGTACTTTTTATGCTTGAAATATTTTCAGAATGTTCTGTAACTTGAATGCTTGCAGCTTCATATTTGTACTGTAAGTTGTATGCACTTGTGACATAATAAAGCTAGAAGAGGGTTGGGAGGGTGAGGGACAAACAGTTGTGACCTGGTTTTTTGGGGGAGGGGAAATTGAGTTGGATGATTTTTTTTTTTTTTTGAGCTGGGGGTTATTGGTGTTTTATAGAAAAGTATGTAATATCTTCATCTTTCTCTTACTTTTGGGTAGTATTTGGGATTGGTGAAATTAGAGGGAGGAAGATGTTTGTTAATCAACATGTGTGAGAGGGAGAGGAAAAGTATTTCAAGAATTTGTAGCACTGTGGCTTCTTTTTGCACAGACTTCACATCTTGCACTGATGTAGCTTGTTCTGGAAAAGCAAAGCACGTATGTTGAAGGTTTGCACCCCATAATGATGTAACTGCAATAGTTTAATATAAGCAAATCTTTAATCTGCTTTAGTCTAGTCCTTAAAGTTGGACTCAGTAGCCCAGTAAAGTGGAGGAAGAACATGGTTTGCAAAGGTTAACTTCCTTCTCAAGTTGTAGAATCAGGAATTGAAATGTTCTGAGATAGCCAGCAGATCATTATTAAAACTAGGAAAAGCTGCATTTGGATGATAGTTTATTTTTCTGAGGTTGAAATGAAGGGGGAGGGGAAGATGTTCAGCTTTTATTTTTAAAAAAAAAAAAGGGGGAGAGGGGCAAGACACACAAATAAACCAACTGAAGATCTTCTAAAGGTCAGCTTTATATTCAGTTATTTCATTTTCATCCAGCATATGCTAAGAATTCATAATCCCGTTATGTTTTTAGCCTGAAGTCCTGATACACCCATGGTAAGCTATCTCCCAAATGACAATAAATGTATATTGCCAGCATGAGACATGGTTGTTGATTCTTTCTTTACCATCAGCGTTGTTTATCTGAATAATAAGGTTTTGCAATTTTTCTAAAATCAAGTAGCTGAATAATTCTCTGAGTGGTACTGTTCTTATTTCATTTCCATTTTAAAAATGTGGGAGTATACATTAATATTTGGAAGGCAGTATATGCCATTCCAGATTTACTGCTAATTTTTGTTAAATTGTTCTCAAAATGTTTATTATTAAATTGACAAAAAAAAAATGTAGTTGTTGCAATACTGACTAGGGCAGTATCCAATACTGTACTTTCTTTTTTTTAATAACTTTTTAAATACATTTTTTTTTTCTTTTTCAAGATAATGCAAATCTCTCTGTTCTACTTACAGGGAAGTGCTCTAACAATCTATTCCCTTCAATTTAATTAATTTAATTGGCACTGCATCCATTATTGTAAACAGAGCAGTATGACCAGGAAGGAAAAAGGACTTCTCTCATACATAAAGCACCCAAAAGGGATGAGCTGGGCATTTTACTGGGAGGAGAGAATTGGAATTTTGAGTTTTTCTCACACAGCACTTCCTTAAGTTCTACATTGCAGAATCATTTTTTGAACAATCTACAATTGTTGAAACAGGAAAGGTGGGTTTAGGGAACTCAGTATTCCAGAAAATAAATTTGTATAAGGTATTAGCAATGTGATTTAAGTCATGTATTTGTTGCACCTTGCATACATTGTTCCCCAGCTCAATATTTAATTTTTCCGCTCAAAAAGGAGGAGTATATATTAATTTGAAAAAGAAGAGTGTAAAGGTAGTTACTAACTGTTTTAAATCTGGAATAAGTTTCAAAGGATGACAGTATGATTGGAAGATACAAAGAAGACAAGAGATGTATCAAAAAAAGGGATTTTTCTAAGTTAAACTCTTGATTAGTTAGATGACTAAGGACACAGAAAAATCAAATCTTAAGGTGGTATGAGTTTTCCTACCTTTTACTGCATCCCTTCCACAAGAAGTTGTTTAGATATATTCAAAGGCTGTGTTCAATGAAAATTATATTCCCAGCTACACAGCAGGCCAAGGGTCTTGTTACTAGTGCATTTTAAAAGTGTCTTGGATGCAATTTTGACAACTGTAAAGTTATTTTGAAGTTTAAGGAAAAACAACCAAAAAGGTTTTAGAGTAAATCACATTGACTATAACTGAGTGAAAAGGGTAGCTCCTTTTGTTCATTAACTTTGACAATGTGGATTAAAAAGTGTAACATAATGAAGATTCACAATGTTAATCTTTTTAAACAGGAATTTTGGGGTAATTGTGCCTAAATTCTGGCAAGGTGATTGTGAACATCAAACTGTCATAATCAAAGATGTGAGAAGCCCCAAGCTGAGATATTCAATCCTTCTGTATAAATGCATGTTAATTTTGGATTCTGCTCAAATAAATATACATTTTATTTCAGTATGTTAATGATGAAATTAGCAATCTGTTTAGCAATGCATTTTCCATTTTGCTCTGTATGTAGTCTATAAAGAATAAGCACCAAACTCTAGCTACCATTTCTTTATTTTAATACCATAATCTGAAGGCCATGACTGACTAAAAAACCAAAAGGTAAGTATGTTTTTAAATGTCATGTCTGTTCACTTTGTAGTTTTCCAGCCAAGAAAAATTGTTTTTAATGTTTAAAAGGTGAAAATCATAGTTTTTACATATAAGTTACAAAATCAGTTACAGTCTATCATCTTTGACAAAAATATTTAAACCAAAATACAAAACCAACAGTTCCTCTTACCTTTTTTGTATGAAGTCAAGAATAAGGAACCATTATTTCTAGGGTTCCTATAGGAAATAAAAAAATTAGTTCATGTGGTCATTTCTGTGAAGGGAAGACTAACGTTCAGTTATATCTTGTCAGTGGAGATCTGCCCCCTCAGCACCCCCCCGCCATAAGGCAAGAATAGAAGTTACCCCAGAGGAATGTGGTCTCCAAGACACTTTATTACTAGACAGATGCCTTTCATGACACATCCCTCCTTTGGTCATAGATACCTGAGAACACTATAGATATTACAAGAGACAGTGAAACTAGTGCTGTAATTTTCCAATCACTTTTAAGCTATGCTGCTGTTGAAGGAATTGGTCATACTCTTCCCTTTTTCATCTCTGGCTTTGTGTTTCTGGCTCCATGTCTCTGTAGCTATTTGTGTCCATCAACAAGAGCCCAGGAACTGCTTTGGGGTCAAAATCATTGTGATTGCACGAGACACAATCTGTGTGCTGAGGAAAGAATGGCTTCTTCTTACAGAAGTGCCAATTTCTGCCAGCTTAGTGATTGTGGAAGTATGGCATTACAGAGTCAGTGCTGCTTGAATCCTCGTTCCAGGGTTATTTGATGTTTATATTCATTTATTCATTGTGCTCTGTCAGCCAAGGGGATAAAAAAAGAAAAGTCACTGGTTTTAAAGTCTCATTTTCTGTGTAGACTGCAGAGAGGCACTTCACTTTTTATCTTCCAGGCCTTCTAAACTTCTAAAGGACAGATTTCCATGAATGAAACGAGGTTTCTTATCGCATCTGGTCTCTTCTGATTTATTTCTACATAAAGGTGAGATAAACAACATATGGATTTCTCTCTAAACTGAAAGTAAAACGAAGTTGAACTTAGCATTTTATAAATGCTTCAGTTCTTTTCTAGGTCTCCACTATTGTAAAAAGGAAATACAATATTGAAATTAAAAAATATTAATGCAGCCCATTTACTTCATTTCAAGAGAAATGTGACTTGTTGACCTAGTGTTGTGCCCTTTCTCTACCATCTAAAGCTAATTTTATTAGCATGGCTTCGTAGCAGTGATATCTGTTAATAGCTTTGCAAGGAGAAGAGTTTAATGTAGTTCTTCAAACAGTAACAGAACTCTTGTTTTTAAACTCAGTACTTTCTGGTTTATTGCTGGGCTGAGGCACTGCAAAAACGCTGTCACTGTAAACCTTCACAAAGTTGCCATTCTCTCCACTTGACTCCATTTTGCTGATAAAGTTTGTTGTAAGAAACTAAAGTATGAATCAGTTCCAAAAATGGCAAGCTTCTCTGCTTGTAACTGATAAACTGGAAAGCCATCAGGGAAAGATAGAGAATTCTTATTCGACCAGCAGTCTTGAAGCCATGAAGCAGTATCTGCTACCACTTTCCCAGAAAGTTGGGCTCCTGCGAGTTCAATAGAAACCTAACATTTTTTAGGAGTGAGTAATTTGAGGAAATTTCTTGGCTGTTTTGGGAAGCACTAAGGTATAAGAATGTTTTGCTTTTCAGTAGAAGCTCTGTAGCAGAAGGGCCAGTGATGTAATCTCCAAGGGCTTTTGTGCACAGCTGGACCTTCATGTCCATCAGATTAATAAAGCAGGCTGTTGCCAGTTTCTTTCTAAAATAAGCTACTGTCTCCTTCCATTCCAAATTTCCAATTTGCTAATAGATAAATGCCCAATTTTCTAAGGATTTTGAAAATAAAATAAAATGGTAAATATATTAATCGAACTTGCTAGATTCTCTTACATTCCAAAATTCAGTATTTTCTCTGTTAAATGCTGAAAGAAAAGTAAACCTGATGTAGTAAGCTCTACATACCCACTCTGCTTTGATACTCTGGCATTCATAGTTTATGGGAAGAAAGTGAAACAGGAAAATCAGATCATGTATTAAATCCTTTTGGTTATTAATATTGGTTATTAATATTATTATTTGGTTATTAATATTAATTTAACATTTTTGCAAATTTATGTGAAAATCTCTAGGATAACATAATTTCAGTCCAAATCTTTAGCTTCTCTCATTTCCTCCTGTATGTTATACTGGAGATTTCAAATAAAACCAGGTTGTCAGAAGTTGGTGACATTTCTCATCACACAAAAAGAAATGTAAGTTACAAAATGGCAGATTGGCATTTTCCCCATCTGCTGTCTGGAAGAGGATCTGGCCAAGTGATCAATGCACCTGTCAGTTCCATATTAAATTACTATAGCTGAAAGAAGGCAGAAACAATGCACCAAATGCTGGATCCCTGAGCAAAGGATGACATTCTGATATGCAGAGCACTCCACTAGGCTGCAGTTGTTCTGTTGTTGTACTAATATACTTACAATATATTAGTTGTACTAATATACTGATTCCTCAAGCTACAACTGGCTTAGGGTGCAACCACATCAGTCGCCTTTCCCTCCCATACCCATTATAGGCCTTTGAGAAGACATATTTAAAAAGCTATTGAGACATATGGGTACTACAACTGAAGCAGTGGAATCGGGGATTTTAATGTGTGTATTTTTGGCAGAGATACTGCTCAGAGAATATCTCAGATTCTGTGAAATGCAGTGAGCAGACTATTTTATAAAATCCAGTCATGTTGCTGTCCAGGCTTTCTTTGCTTCAGTATTTGTGTAATGTGTTAGTTCACTTCTTAATACAGATTCACAGAAAATCTTCATTAAAAAATAATTCTTACGAATGAAATTATTCTTCTGTGTGCTCAAGCTCTTAAATGGCTGAAATAATTCATTCAGCCTTGTTTGACATCACCCACTTAGAACAACATCACACATACACACAAGCATGTATCTGAACTCTTTGCATTCGAGTCTCTTCTGCTGCAGAGGCAAATCTGGGTATCTGAATTAGGACAGTTGGCTGAAACCAATTTTTTAGTGGTCAATATCACAAGAAATAACTAAGTCTTATGGAGGATTTTGCGGGCTCTCAGTATGTGCTTTGGAGGGACTGCACATCTATTCAGGAGGCTCAAAAAGTATGGTAGCGTGCAGGTTAGCTTTTGCTCCAAAGCACCCTTCAGAAGGTACCTGCAGGAGCCCCATGGTGTCCTATGCCTGCCTGGCATCTGCAAGAGTCAGGGGGTATGAGGGCTGTCATGGATCCTCGTGTGCTGCTCTGTATGGCCTGGTGACACTGCCAGGAACAGCAGGGCCATGAGGATTTAGGTGTTCTCTGTGTATGTTGGGGGTAGGAGGCAGGAACCGAAGTTTAAAAACATTATTTAAGTTTACTTTAGAAGTTTTCTCTCTTTGATTATGGGCTGGAATAACGTGCCCAAATGGACAATCCAAATTTAAATCTAATTTACTTTCCAAATGTAAAGAGAAAACTCATAAGTAAACTGACATATCTGTGCATACCTGTCAGATAATGTAATTTCAAATAATAGAGCGATTTCTGACCTAATTTAAGTGAGCTTGATTTACACTAACTCACTTCTGACATAAATTATCCAAATGTTTAACCATTCTGTTCCTACATGCTCGATACTTAAAAATTGGATATTCTTTTTAAGTGGCACATCTTTACTTCAGCTGTTGGTTTAATCTGTTACCTTTACAACCAGTCACTCACATATAAAAACACTTGGGCATCTCCAGATTACAGTGCAACAGGAGGGTAGATGAACTGTATAATAAGATAGATAGATATATATAGTCTCCTATAATAGACACAGTTTTTTATGAGATTTTGTAGTTCAGAGATAAATTGAATGGTAAACTTAGCATAGTCTTGAGGGACCTTGAGTTGTAGTTTTGGGCTCAGGGAACTTGAGGCTTTGCACTGTTGTTTGTTTACTTTACAACTTGTATTTGCCTGAATTTGTAGTTAATTAAAACCTTAGAGAAATGAGACTCCTGTTTGAAATGGCTTCTTTATAACCTGAGAAAGGGCTCTTGAGGAGGATTGGCTGTTTTGTGACACTAGCTCCCAAAATAATGATGGCTGTATAATGTTATAGGGCATTTGCCAGCATGAAAAATTGTTCTTAATAGTTAAGGAAAAAGGAAAGGTATGTAGACAGCAGGGATTAGGAATTACATTAACAAAACTATTACAGAAAAGATTTCTGTCTGTGCTTAATGTTCTGCTAATTTCACTAGGGTTCCTTGCCATGTTTACATTTAAGCACAGGCATAAAACTTCGAAGCATCGGTGCTTGAGAGTATCTTGATGAGAGGTGAATAAGGATACAGATTGTCTCCTTACAAGTATTTTCAAGTTTTAGTAATACTCTGTTAGAGCTGCTGTAATTCGTATCAGTATCAAAGATTGGAGCAGTTAAGTTCCAAATCTTTTTATTGCAGTCTAGGAAATGGTAGTGTTGGCAGTGAGTATAATCACAGGGGCATGGACCTGATCAGATCCCCAAAGCCACTGCACTGCTCCTACCTCAGCCCCACTCAGTGACAATTCTGCCCTAGTAAGAGTGCATACAGATAGGGCTTCCACTGCATTTTATGGAATTGTTGGGTTGGTAAAAGGCAAAGGAACAGATAAACAGCTTGTAGTTTTTACTTCAAAGAAATCTGGGAAAGCTAATTGCTCACGTAGTAGGAAAGAAGAGAAATTAGAGAAACATTTTATAGGAAAAGATCCTCTTGTACCAACACACACTCTTACACGATTTGAGCTAAGGGAACAGCTTAAGTGGTCAGCAATTGTGATAACAGGCTCTTAGTCCTCCAGGCTGGCCCATTGCAAGACACATTTGGCCCATATGTCCAGGGGGACCTTCTTTTGAACCTCCAGGCTGATACATGTGTTGTACATAAAAACATTTTCTGAGCTGCTGCTATGCTCTTCTTCCCTCAACCACCACTGCAGCACACGACTCTTTGTAGTCATCAGTAGGAATTCTAATCACTTGGAGTTTCTCATCCTCATTTTATATATATATATATATATATATACATATATATATGGTCTATTTGTCTGCTACGTTTGATGCACAGCTTGTTGTGCTTGTTGCTTCTGTGAAGTTTCCAAAACAGCCCTGTACTTTACAATTTTAAATACCAGGTTCTGTTGTTGACTGTTGATTCAACCAGTGTATTTTTATTTTTAGCTCAACTAGTGGATGATCTAATTTTCAGAATTACTGATCATCAGCTAATAGTGACTGGCCTGGAGATTCTGAGTCATGAGAAAATAGGAAAATTAGTACAGCAGTTAGTTCTGTTCCCTCAGGAGATCTAAAGAGCACAAATATCCCATATAAGTTCAGTTAATTCAACAAAAATCTTGAAGAACTCATCTCGGAGGCAAACACCAACCCTGAGACAAATATTGGAAGGACAATGCCAACTGCACCATTTCTGCTGTGAAGAAAATGGTGTCCTTCTCTGTAACAGCTGGAAGAAACAAATGGGATGAATTTATGATCCAGGCGAGGTGATGCAGGACATGCTCAACAAGTCTGCAGATGGAATCAAATTGTGAGGAGCAGCCGGCTGCCATACAGAGGAATCTAAACTGGCTGCATGAATGGACAACTGGGACCTTACGGAATTCACCAAAGACAAATGCCACGTGGGAAGGAAGAGCCCTTTGCAGTTGATCTAGGCTGGAGAGCAGCCCTGTAGGAAAGGTCCTGGGGTCCTGGCAGACAGGGAACTGCTGAGAAGAGTTGCTGAACAAGAGACAGTGGACATAAACTGAAACATGAGTGGTTCACACTGGACATAAGGAAAGCCTTTCACACCATGAAGACAGTTGGGCACTGGAACAGTGTGGGAAACCTCGGGTGGTCCGAGGGATCAGAATGTGAGCTTAACATTGACCTTGAGCAGATACCAGTGTATCCTTGAAGAGGCCTGAGAGTGCTAAGAAGGGAGTCAACACAATTAAGGAGCTGTCAGACTGCCAGCAGAGGAAAGTTACCAAAGTTGCATCAGAGAATAAAGAAGGAAGAAGTTATCCAGTCATGAACTGCTGGACTTTCAATGAACCAATTATGGATGGACACACATTCCTAAGAAAGATATAAAAGAGCCTGTTAGAACAATAAAGGTGGTCTTTTGCTCACAGAATTCTGTGTGTGTTGTGTCCACCTCAACAACAACAGAGCAGGTTGCCCAGAGAGGCTGTGCAGTTTCTCTCCTTAGAGATTTTCAAGACCAGACTGAATAAAGCCACCTGTTCTTACCTCAGAGCTGATCCTGCTTAGAGCAGGAGGTCAGATTAGAGACCTCCTGTGGTCCCTTCTGACCTGAATTATCCTATGACAGAAAAATGTGAAGACAATTACAAAAATGTAGAAATAAGTGAAATGTTATTTTATATTTATAAGCAGCAAATAGCCAGGAGGAAACTCAGTAAAAAAAGATGAAGATGAATGATGCTGGCACTGCCAGTGGCCTAAATGAATTTATTTATCTTGTTATTCATGAGAAAGTCTGAAGAAGGTCAAATTCTGGAAACTGGAGTAAGTGAGATATTAAAAGGTTTTATGATTATGCTGGAGAAGAGAGGCAATTAGAAGTATTAAAAGCTGACAAGGCACAAGGTCAAGATGAATTATCTATTTCAGTAGTGTAGCAGGAGTGGCAAGAGAAACATTTTGAGCAGCACACGGTTTGCAAGAGTGGAGCTTCAAAAGATGTGTGTAGGTCTGAAGAACTGAAAATAAACAACATGCCCTTGTAGAAAAGGGGGCTTTATTTTGCCCAAGTTCAGTTTCATGGGAAGGGAAGAGTTTGTGAAGAAGAGAATGAAGGGTGCAAATACAAGCATAACATGTTCTTCTGTGTGACGTTCTGTACATTTTCTCAAAATAGTTTGTCTAAACTGTAAATCAACAGTCTTGCAATAGTTTTACCATTCCTTTCAAGAACAGGCAATGCAGGCACACATAACCCTATGGGTGACAGCAGCAGGTAATTTTTTTATCCCCTCCCAGGTGTGTAAACATGAAGGAGGCAGTATGAAGAGCTGCTTGATTCATATAGGTGACGCAGTAGCTTCAGATATTCTCCATGAGGACCTAGAGCACCATACTTCCTGGACTGTCAGGGACTCTATTTTCTCTGATTAGCTAAAGGTAAAATAAACGGGAACTAATTCTGTGCAAGACTGTTTCAAGTCTTTAGTGGATAGTTAGCTCCAATATAAATGCAACTGTGTACATTGATGACAGTGATACACAAATGCAACAGATAACAAGAAGAAAAAAAACCCAAACCATAAAGAAACACAGTGAAAGTACAAGATAACCAGTATCCATGAATAATCCTTTATCTGTAAAAAAACTAAACAACATTAGCATAAATGAAAATATACTTAACTCAATAGCTAAAATATTAACAAGTAACATTCATCTTATTTTTTCATGCAGAAGTGGTAAACAACCACTCTCTTCATTATCTACTCATTGCAATTAATTGGGGAGCTTTATACAAAGTCTTCCTCCTTCCTGCTGAGAACTATTCTAGTTTATTCTATCAGGAGAAAAGTACAGTTGCTTCAGCTTCTAGAAACTTTATTCATGGAACTGTGACCACAGGGGCATTCTTAGTAAGTGCCTGATTATCACGCAAACCCAGAGGCTTCACTTCTGGAAGTTAAACTAATGCAGAGGAAGGGAAGAGAGTGAGTTAGAAATAAGAAGTCCAGTCAAATGGAGGGGATCTCTGGAAATACTGGCTCTGGGGCCCTCACAGTACAGAGCAAAGGACTCTTCCTTTTCTCTCTGGAGCAACACATGTGAAGTTGGGTGAAAGTTCAGAAAAACATTACCCTCTGTATTTGGTCTTTCTTTTATTTCTATTTTAGTTTCCCATCTCAGGTTATAATTGATCTCTTTTTTGTTTGATTTTTAAAGAGGACTTCCAGTAGGGGAAGGAGAGATATAGCACAGAAAGCTAACAGTAGGGAAATAACTACTAAGGACAATATAAGAAATAGAAAGAATACTGAACAGATAGGAAAAATGCAAGGGAAATTATTTAATAGTAGAGTGACAGGCTTTAAGATAAAGATTTAGAACATGAGAATATACTACAGATAGACATACCACTGGTCCTGGCAGGATTTGGCTGTAGTGCAGGGTCAGCCCTGACCCCCCACAGCTTGCTCCAGGATCAGTCTGGGGTCAGGGGAGAACTCTGGGTGCCTCCCCACCCCTTTGCTCCAGGGCTGACTGTAATTACCCCACCACCTGCTCTCCCAGCCAGGTGGGGCTATGGCCAGCTGGTTAGGAGTTTGGCCAGCTTGTGGGAAGCTTCCCCCTGACCAGGGAAGTGTGAAGAAAGGCACTTTCAACTTGGATTTTCCAAATTGTCAGGCCTGTATAAAAGGAAAAGCCTCTAGGTTTTATGAGAGACACATATTTTAGGAATTTTCCCTTATTGAGTCTTAGTGGTGGCTATTTTGAATTTCTCTTCAGAAAGTAAATATTTTACTGATAATTTAGGAAAGGACAAAGCATGGCATTAGGCACCAGTGAGTATCTAATATAAGCAGAGTGACTAGAAGAAGATTGAGAACACTGCAGGCTTGTAAAACTGATCTCAGTGGCAGAAAATACATGGAAAGCAATTATGCACACAGAACATTTAGATATATGTAATTGCTTAAGGGTTAGTCAGCATGAATCCTGGAAAAGAAGATTAGGCAAGATAAATGTGCTTGCTAGCTCTGAGTAGGCAGGACAGAGAGAATGGGTATCATTTATCTGGGTTATAGGGAGGGAGAGGAAAATTTCTTAATCCTACATAAACCAAAAGATGACTCATATTCAAAGTCCATAAACATAGCTTGAGAAAAAAATACCTGGTGGTCTGGATTATGGCAGGTAGAGACAACAGGCATAAATATGTAACACTTTTATTACAAAAATTGTCCATCTGATTTTCAGAGACTGCTGAGTGGCCTCCTGAAGCGTTGTGTTTCTCTCTATTGCATGTAAGTAACCCCTACTGACATTGTGCTGTCCTAATGTAACCCAACTCACTGCGCCAGTTTCTGTAGTGGAAGCTTGATCCTGTATTCCCTTATGACTACCTACTTTCACAGGAGTTAGGAACAGAGGAAGGACTCCAACCTGCCATCAAGGATCACTTAAGTGTAGCACTTAAGTCGCCCATTTTAGGATGTGGTGGAACATGTCTTAAGACCATGTATGGCATTAACTCAGTGATGGAAACTAATGGAGCTGGCACAAATCTCTGGCCCTCCATCTTCATTTTCATTTCCATCTCCAGAAGCCATTTATGATTTTGCTTTTACTCCACATGAAAGATTTCAGAACTTGGCTCAGCCGGGACATTTTTATCTTAGATTCCTTTGGCTGGGCTGGAAAACTCTTCTCAGACTGGACCCCAATGGGTTTTTCATATCTTCAGTTGCAGTTGGTGCCAACCTAAGGCATGTGCTGTGTTAGGGATCTCCTACTTAAAGCCTTACTGCTGGCAGTGCTGCCACTTCAAGAGCAAGGCATCCAACACTCCTAGGACTGGAGCAGCTGAAGCTTTAAAACCGAAATAACTTCAAAAGCTCATTTTAATTCTGCTGAAGACTTCACTCAGTTTACATAGGGAAATTAAATTGGTCAGAGTAACTCATAGTTGACAGTCTCATTTTCTAGTTCTCAAGCACGAAGTGAACTGTTTCATGAGGGCTTCCAGCATTATGAGAAAATATTTAAATAAACACACCACCTGCTTTTGGCTGCCCACACTTTAATGTTGTATGCACTTCTATTAAAGTTGTGCTTTACAATTACTTCCACGTGAGAAACTACATTTTTTGAACAAAATGATCCTCAAGTCTGAGGCCTAAGTCAGCTTTACTCCTTAAACTGCATAGCAGCCATTAGTTAAAAAAGATTAATTCTGCAAGTTTTTGAGGGTTTTTTTTTCCATTTTTCTCTTCTGAGAATGAAAGCCCATAACGTGCAGCACGACCACCGGCAGAGCAGAGGTGTGAAAACAGAGCGCGAGCCTTGAGGCGCTCCCCTCGCGCCGCCAGGCCGTTTCCTCCTCCCCGTGGCGCCCCCTGGTGGGCTGCGTGTGGATGGTTCTAGAACTCAAGATGGCACCAGCGCCTGAACGGACGGAGATGATCGGGGGACGGCGGCAGTGCGGCTTTGAGGGAGTGGTTGCAGGTTTGCTTTTTTTAGTGGTTTTTTTTTAAAAAAAAAATTGCTTATGTGCATTTAGGATTCTTTCAGGGTTATGTTCAGGACTGCTATCTTTTTCTGTTTTAAGTTACTCTGTATTGAGAAAATTTCAGGAGAAATCACCGTGTTTGTTTAGATACTATGGCCTTAATGTTTTGGTTTTTTTTTTTGTTTGTTTGGTTTTTTTTTGTTTTGTTTCTTTTTTTTTTTTTAAGTATAATGGTTTAAGCTGCTTATTTAAAGGGAGTCTTGAGGAATATCTCACCTCCCACCCCCCCCCCCCGGTCTTTTAATACTTCTGACTTCAAATTGTAAAATGAAGTGAATGTTGAGGTCTGACGCTTTATGTTTTTGCAGTGCACTTGCTCCTGTAACCTCTGTGGGTACGGAGGTTGTGGGACCTTCTGTGGTGTGAGAAATGAGCTGAGTTTTGCTTCAGCTAATTGATATATTTTTTAGTTCGTGTGCCTGTATTGAAGGAGGAGGCTCGGTGCTAGTGGAGTCTTCTCCATTGTACCCAACTAATCCTTCAGCAGCTTTGTCCTCTTTCAGGACTAAGTGTGAGCGGGTGTTTTTCAGGGTGGGGATGTAGCTGTGCTTCTAAGGCCTCAACATGCTGGTTTTGCTATGAAAAGCATAGCTCTTGCAGTTATTGTAGGTAATGGCACATGCTGTTTTGAGTTGGTGTGTTCTGTGCCTACATCCTGTTTTCCAGGCTGAGAGAGGTACAGATGCTGGCTTGGTAAGAAACCTCCTTTACTGCCTAGTCCCAGTGCAAGAGCAAGCACGGCTGTAACTGGAGGAGTTCACCAAACCTGTTCTTGAGACCAGCTGCTTCTGAAAAGTATACAGTCTTTGACCAGTGTAAATGACCTGTTTTCGTGCTTAACTGTTTTATTGTGAGAAATGTGGTTGGTGGGGGGTTGTGTGTGTGTATGTTTTGCTGCATTTTGTTTGGTTTGGTTTTTTGAGGGGGTGTGTGTGTGTCTGTGTGTGTCAAAGACAATAGATGTAATAGACTTAAGCTGAAGCAAGGCAGCAAGTGACAGCTTTTCCTGTTTGAGCGTTGCTAACTTCTTCAGTCTGTCCTTCAGAGCTGGGGTGTTTGCTCTGACTGAGGCTGAAAGCCCCTGCCTGTGGCCATGGCTTTCTCGTGTCGCTGCAGCAGGGATGGTAAATGCTGAAGACAGCATAGAGGAGAATTCCCACGTTTTCAGAAATGAGCATTTTCTGTCTGGAGCTGTTTTTCTGCGGAGGTACCACGGGAGGTCAGTGTTGTCCCATGTAACCGCCGCTCTAGTTTATCAGGTTTTTCAGACCAGATGGCACATTTGTTAGACTTCATTGAGTATATTTTTTCGTTTATTGAAGCGTGAGGGAAGTTCATGTTTGAAGGCAGAAGCGGGTAGGTAGTTAAAAATTTATAATGTTTATTATTTCTCTATGTATTTACATTGATGGAAGCAGCAAAGTAGCTGATTTATCTTTGTTTGTCCATTTGATGGACACATACTAATGGTGCAAGTAGGACATTAATTTCCTCTGTGATGTAACACTTGTAGAATAGCTGCTATTTAGTTGCTAGTGTGTTTGCATCACTTGGTGGAGGCTGCCTGCCAAGCCTGTCAATAAGATTTCAGGTGTGGTTTTCTATGTGGAGGTTAGAATGGCTGGAGTCAATAGATTGTTTGGGATGTGTGTATGGAAATGTGTCTGCTTGCTCCTTGTGTGCAGGATAGCTGAGAAGCAATAACAGTGGCCCAAAGTCTGAAAAAATTTTGTGACTTCAAGCAAGTTGTTGCATTGTACTTTTCTCAACTGGTAATAAAGTCACAATTGCAATTGGTTTAGGATTTTTCTTCTAAAACATACTGAAGTCTTGGGGTGGAAAACACTACATGGGATTTAGTTTTGTTTATCTAATTAAAATATAAACAATCTCATTTTAATAATGTGTGAAATCTCTGTTTTAAATGGAATGTTCATCTGTTTCATTTGGAAGTGCCAGTTACTCATATGTGATGACAGAAGTGCATCAATAAAGAAGCCAGGAACAAAACACCAGAGCCTTCTCATTCTGTCTCTTGACACCCTGGAAATCCTAGTGTGTAATTTTCTCTTACTACAGCAGATTGCATAAACGTTGAAAAGAAATGCACCTAGTCCTGAAGTGCACTTTTGACCCCTTGTCTTTGACCCTGACACACATGTTGGCATTGGAAATAAAATTCTGGCAGTTTTGCTTGGTTCAGTAAAAGACAAGTTTGCAGAGACAGACAGGAAATCCATTCCTACTCTGTAGATTTATCACAAAAACGCCTAAAGCAGACAGCAAAGTAAGTTTGCTTTACTGGAGACAAACTCACACCTTTGCTCTTTCAAAGACCCTGTTTACAAGTTAAAGCCATGGCTCAGTCTGTCTGTCTTCTTAAACTACCAATCTATAGGTGCTGCCTGAAGGCACTTGCAAAGAAAGAAATTGGGAGATATCCTGCTGCTATCATGGTTTAACAGAAGCGCTTGATGTTCTGAATATAGAATGATTGTGTTTCAGTAGTCTGAAAGCCTGGAGAGCTGAAACTGAAATGATGGTACATGTGCGCTGTCACCAGCAAAATCTGATTGCTCTGCATAGGAGAAGTCCAATTGAAGTTACCCAGACCAATATAAATCTTTCTGGTACAAAATGCATTCCCAGTAAGCCTATTAATGGGCTATATCATAAAGAGATTTCAAAAAGGTCAGTTGAAATGAGTCTTTATGTTATCTTCCTCAAAGGCTCTGCCTATGCTTGGAATAGAGTTGTATTTGAAAATGGTGTTGAGGCACAGTTTGAGTTCAGCTCTTGCTGTTCCATTACAACAACGATTTGGCAGCCTGGCAAGAGCTTGGATGAGATGTTAGAAGCTATGTTTTTCTTTTGGAGGAGGAGGGGAAGGGTTTTACTTTTATTATACTTAAACAAAGTGCTGTTTGGCCCAGGTACTCTTAATTTTTAAATTTTGTTTTTCTTAATATGTTTGGTTTTGTGTTAAACGTTTTTTCTGTTTCGTGCGTGATATGGAATCCTTCTTGAATTGCTTTTAAGACTGTTTTCAGCATGGCTTTCTTTATCAGAATCAAGCTGATCTGTATTTGCAAGGGGCATAGATAAATGAAATGATTAAAGATTATGAAACAGGCCTAGCGAGGCAAGCGTGTTATAAGCACATAACAAGAAATCGCTCCTGTCACAGTGGTGGTGAAAGTAAATGAACAGAAGGAACAAGGAGATGAAGAAATAAAGGTGCAGATTTGTTACACTGGCTCAAAAGTGACTGCAACAAGCTTGTAGTACAATTGAAAATAAATTTTGATACCCAGTTCCATGCTCTGTTGCTGGAAATGATGGATTTTCTTTAGGTACCCAAATGAAATGGTAAGGAGTGGTTATTTGTTAAGAAAGGAAGTAACTTGTCAGTTTTCCTCTGGGCACTGTTGTTGGTGCTGTGTCTGTTGCAAAACTCCATTTTAAATATAGGAACAGATACATAAAAAGAATTTGCCCTTTCTGTCTAAGAAAACTCTGTGGTTTTCTTACTCTTCCCTCTTTCCAGAAGATCTTATTCAAGTTAATAAAGTAGGCACCATGGTGTGGTAGGAACTACCAAAAAGAAGAATAGCTCCAAAATTCTTTTCTGTGGAAGCTGCTGCTGACTGCTGCTTTCTTTGTATTGCTTCTTTATGCCTGGTTCTGCATCATTGCTTGCTTGTGTGTGTATATATTACATTCTCAGTTATGTTGTGGTATTTTTCTTTGCATTGAAAGATCACTTACGAATATAATGGAAATGAAAGTGTATTATTGCAATTCCAAATCCAAATATTTGCTTGTGAATGGGTGCTTTATCTTCAGAATCCTCTTGATGGCACTGGAGCCTTAAATATATATGCTCAGAAGCCCTTTATTTCGGCTACCAAATCTTATTATCTGGGTTAGCTCATCTGTATTCAAAAGATCAATGTTGCATTATTACAAAGATCCTTTCATGTGTAAAAAGGATGGCACTTCATTACAGAAAGTAAAAGAAACTAATCAAACTTTCTTGGTGAAATCATTGACTTTTTTAAGTAAAGGGCAAATTTAAAAATTTGAAAGTCCGAAATGTAAGAATCTTACAGTTGAGGCTCTGTGCTGCTCTAACTGAAATCACCTGTAATACGGATTTTCATGTAATCTGAAGAAGAAAGTGGTGCAACGCAGCTCTCCTGATGGCTTCTGATTAAGCCAAGTTACCATTTGCCCTCCTGAAATCTTATTTACTATATAGCTGTAGAGAACTGTCCAGTTTGTGAAGAGGGTCCTTATATGAAAGAAGAACAGAGGCAGTTTTAGTCAGTTAGGATATGCCTTAGCACTGCACAGATTTTCAGTAAAACAGAAATCATAGTGGACTTAATTTGAGTCGTCTGGGTTGTCGTGTAGAGCTGTGCAAGTTGTCATATCAAATAATAATCTATTTTACCTTTTTCTTTATTATTATTTCATTTGTGAAAGAATAACAAACAGTTGAACAGTTCCCTGTTTTATTACAGATACCTAGGTCTCCTATTTCATGCCTTTTGCTTGTAGTTTTCCAAATACTTTGTTAAAGGAATGTTTATTACCGCTTTACATTGCCTGCAGATAGATACAGGGCAGAACCCAGACCACTGAACTTCCACTCCTCAGTGAATTGCTACTGATTAGAAGCTCATCTGTGAAGACCTCACTGTGAATATTTGTAATTTGTGCTAGATTTACATATATTACTGGTTTGTTGGGTTTCTTTTTATTTATTTTTTTATTTATTTTATTTCCCTTGTCTGATTAGGTGACTTGTGTAGCTCACCAGCACTGGCAGACCTTGAAAATACAGCTCAGAATTCCCTTTTGGTAACTGAGTGCTCTGTTCACTTTCATGAATAAATTTCTAGCATCTGATCATCCACAGAAATGAACATAAATGGGTTATGAATGCAGCCAAATCAAAATTCAGCTTTAGTTGGCATGCATATTCATGAATGTTTCTTCCCACTGCTTCCTTTCTCACTGATAACTTGCAGGAGTGTAGCTGAGTTGCCAAAGTTCAGTGCAGTGTCAATTCTTGTAGATATTTAAAGCAGATCAGTCTGACCAAGGTGTAACAGTTTTTACATTGAACTTAAAGGAAGGTCGTTTGAATTCAGGATGTAATTGGAGGCTTAATTAAGTCATTTGGAAAAGATAGAAAATATGCCTTAAAAATCTGAACAAACTGAATTGCTTTAGTGATATACTGGGAATGAAGCAGACTAGCTTTATTGGCTTCCACCCCTCTTATTGGGATTAATAGTTAATATTGTCTCAGTACCTACCCTCTCTATATTTCAGGGATTTTTTTATCTTTCTTTTTTTTGAGTTTCAGGTTGTCTAAAATGACCTGCAAAGCGCCTGCTCATGCTAAAGAGTTGTTTTAAAATAGGAATCTTAAAAAAAAAAAAATCTTGTTACTTATCTAGGAAGAATTTGCAGGAAGATGTGACTGTAAGATGTAGTCTTGGATCCTGATGTATCCACACTGAGTGAAAATAATTCTTCCAGTTTGTTCTTATCTGCTATTTAGTATGGAGATTAGCTTTTGTGGCTAGTATATGCAAGATGTGTTGACTTGAAGTCTGAGTATGTGTTTTGGAATACATGGTTAGAGTCCCATTCTTGACTTTGGGAACATAGGATAGCATCATGCTGTATTTAATCCTCATCTGGATTTAGGACAGAGCATCTTTCTCTGTTTGTGAGCTCTTTGGTAAGTGTGCTCTGCATTCTGACATTGTAACACTGGAGTGGATTCTCTTATTTCATTGTTTTGTGGATTCTCTTTTTTTCTTTGTTCCTGAGGAAGCTGTGTATATTTCTTGCATGTGGGAAACTGAGATTTGTTTGTATGAGGAGAAAAAAATTGTCTCTACAATTGGCTTTGAAAACTGCTGTTAGTTCCAGTTGTGTTTCTCAAAATTAGCTTCTGTAAGAGAAGTAAATATTCCTTCCCAGCCAATTAATTTTACAGGTAACTGTGTAAAAGGCTTCTGCAGGTAATCTGATTAAGATGAACTAAAAATCAAAAGTCAGTCATAGTAAGAAAAAATATATTTGACAATAAACTGGCATTCTCTGACTGTTAACTTTATGTACCAGGTCTATGCATCACTCAAAACAGTGAAATGCTACAGACTTGGGTGATACTACAGCAGTGGATAGAGCTTATAATAGGTTTTCTGCAAAGTAGTATAGTTTACCCTAAATGAAGGGTAAAATTGTTCAAATTGCTTTTTTTACACTAAGCAAAACTCAGTGCTAAGTAGTTTTCAGCAGTGTGGGAATCTTAAGCTAGTGCTGAATCACTTAGTTTTCAGGTTGATGACACTGAATTCTCCAAGAGATTAAAATTTTCACGTTGTGGCCAATACTTTGGTGCCTCCTTACTGTCCCATTAGTGTATATAGAATTTAACATTTGAAATGGCAGACCAGTTTTGCATGGAGTGCTGCTCTGTTGTTCTCTCTGTATTACAGAATTTATTAATTAAAAAAATGATGATGTAATCTAATGTGTAGTAGTGATTTTTTTATTTTTTTTTTTTAAATTCTTCAATGATGGTGAAGACAGTGATAACAAGTCAATCTAGATAGCTCTCCCTGTGGCAATTCCCACTATAGACTTGTTCTTTGGGAGTTGGAATATTCCTGTAAGCACACCAGGCCAGCCCTTGTTCCCTTGGTAGCATGTCCAATAAAGTGAGCCTGGCCTGTGCTGACATCCATAGGGTAATGTATTGTATGTCACTTCAGAGATTTGCAGGAGGGCCTCGTGTGATCCATCTTCTAGCACTAATGAACCAAAAATACCCAAATAAACTGCTGCTTTGAACACTGTCACTATTTATGACAATTAATGACAAAGACTTTAGGAACATTCTGAAGTACTAAAAACCCAAATATATCTCTAAGCTTGCTTGAATAAACCAAATTTCATCAGATGTGACTTCTACCCCATCCAGTTTAAAGTGGATTCATTCAGTTGCTTTCAGACCCTCAAAAATGGATGTTGCTTGTGGTTTGAACGTGCAGAGTGCTATTAACATCACCTCTAAAAATTAGTTTGGATGTCTGTTTGTGAAAAGAGACCTTTTTATGCCTTTGATATTATTGAAGACAACCTATTACTGAACATGCAAAGAGCTGAGAACAGGTCTCAGTGCTATAACTGCTTCTCAAATCAAAGAAACTTTCCTCACTTGGATGGTGCCATTTCTTGGAGTTGTAATTTGCTGATTCAGCCATTGTACATGGTGGCATAATCAACCAATTACAAAATAAATTAGTCATCCCATTAAAATAATTTGCAACATAACCCTCACCTTGGGAGGTGTGGTATGGGTTTGTTAATGTCAGTGTGTTCTCCATTATATATCCAGTAAATTGGGGTATAATGTATTTTTGCTCTTCAGTTTGTTTAAAAAGCAATTTTTAATTGAAAAGACAAAATTGATAAAATATGTCCGTGCTTGTCTTCATGCTCTCTGCCCAATTTATATTGGCTGGATGCTGAACTCAATATATATGGAGGCTGGCAGGAATTTACAAGTGGGGAATCCAGGTAATAAATAGATAGAAGTCACAGCATGCTCTGGAGCTGGGAAGGTAAAATTTTAGTGCCAGCAACACAGTACTGCGATAATTTTCCTTTGGTAGCTCTGTGAGGTTTTTAACTTTCTGACTTTTTGTCTAGAGATCAGAAAATAGTGAAATTTCATATGGAATGATGCTGGATTTAAGATTTGTTGGGGGTTTTTTTGTTTTGTTTTTTTTTTTTTTTTTCTAAAGGAGAACCAGTGTTTGGCATCGTTAGGTAGCTAATTGTTCAGACATGCTTGGAAGCATGCCATTTATGAGCATGTAATCCTTATCATGTCTTCCCTGCCTAAGCTGCTGAAAAAAAGTCCTAACATAACCTAGATATAGCTGGGTATCTTCTTACAGTCCTTATATATCAGAAGAGGCTGTTAGACAGAGGATGTGTATTCTAAAATATGTCAGTAGCTGCATGTATTATCTGCTAAGGTTGAACTGGCATCTGCCACTAATGAAGCTCTGTCCTCCTGTTGGCTTTTTATTCCTGTATTTCCTTTTCTCTTGTTCTTTGTTACTTTCCAGGTAGCACTGGGTAGGACCAGGTTCCTGCCTACCACTTTGAATAGCCAACCTCCCTTCTTCAGACCTACATATACCTATAGGCTGCTTTTTCATGTGTGTTATTACCCTCTGTAATACTCATTACTTAACTGAGGAACAGGACTAGCTGAAGATTGGAGCTAATGTTGTAGTATAATAAAAGACAAGAAAGAAAAGGAAAAAAAAGATGGGTCAAATGAGGCTCTAATCAGATGTACTGACAGAATTTGCTCCCTAATTTACGATGTGACTGCTCTGCTCACAAGGGGCTTCAGTTGAGAGATGACATCTCCCTGTAATATGTGCAGTAATTCTAAATAGCACTGTGAATTTTGCTACCGTGGCTTCAACAAAAAATTGGAAAAATGTGATTCTGTGTCCTAGCTCTTATTCCTTGTACGGCCACAAATAAAGCTGTTGGTTGGGGGACTTGGTAGTTTTCCATTGCATCTCAGATGGTATATCTCCTTTGCACAGAATGCTAAACTGGCTGCTTTATGCTCTAGGTGAGGTGTTGGGACACAGAAATGTGAAATTAATTATTGTGAGTATAATGTTTGATAGTCCAGCTACTCTATCCTCAGTTCTCAATGGCTAATAATGGCCATTGGAGAAAACTGAGCATAAACTAGTATTTACCTGAAGGAGAGAAAGAAGCATCTTTCCTTATCTGTTATGATGGGTTCACCTTGGAGTTTCTGTGTATTTCCTGAAATACCTGGTTTTGGCTGCTGTGTGCTTGGTTTTTGTTTTTTTTCCTTCCCGTTCTGGAAGACATTAGTAACAAATATAATACATGGGTTGTGCAAGTGTGTTAAAGAGTAGAAACATGTCTTGGGCTGAGGTTTTGCATTATTAACTATCCCATTAGAGAAGATGTGTTAGAACACATACAAATGCAGTTAGTAATTATTAGGTTGTTGGTGGGCAATAATAGAAGGACAGTAAAAACTGCTTTGTTTCGCTTAGCAGTGATTGTATCTACACTTGGTAATATGATTTCTAAATTATCTGTTAGATGTGCTTTTATACTATTTTTTGTGAGTATTTGCATTTTATCTAGTTTGCTCAGGTCATGTAACAGTTCTGTTACATTTGTCCTTGGCACTCCTGTCCTAGAACACCATGTGCTACAGAAAATAAATGGAAGTATCCTTTTTTTTTTCCTTGTGGCTTATATTTGCCATTTTTGTCACTGTTATATTGCAGCCTTAGAGGATGAAGGACTGAAATCCTCTGCCATTTTACTGTGAGTTATGAAGGCTAAAGTAGAGTGCACAAAGCTATCAAGCCAGATTGCAAGTTCTTTTATGGGGCTGTTTTCTTTACATTTCAACATTTTATTTGCTCACCAACTGTTTCGACTGATTCATCATCTTCAGGTGTTGATTTCAAGGGAAATGCTGTGCTTGATCTAAAGAAGGATGCAAATAAATGTGGATTGTATCTGTAGCCTAACTTTTTTTTTTATTAAAACTCAAAGTAGTTTTGCTACTCTTCTACAAAAGTAGCAAGAATTGAGGGGGAACAATTTTTTTTTCCACGACAAATGTGTGTTCTTATTATCCTTCCTTTGTAGAATATGACCCTATTTAAAGAGGTGTAGTAAAAATACTTTTCTCTATTTTTAGACCTCGTTTTCTGACTTAGGCAAATGTCTTGCACCAAACCTAATGAGGGGCAAGCCAGATACAAGTGGATTTATATGATTTCATAGTAAATTAAGCTATGATTTTCTTTTATTTGTAATTTAATGTAAGGAAATGAATCCATTGTCTAACTTTTAATCTCTTAGACGTATTGTCCATAGATTAAGATTTGTCCTTGAACTGTCTGACTCCTCTTCCTGTGTCCTTTTTTTTCCTGGTGCTGTGTCCCATGTGAATTAGATCAGCTAGGGCTGATTACTAAGTTAAAGTCGTAGTACGTGAATTCTCTGTCATCAGAGGATTTTGTTTGACAAGAGCAGGATGTTTCTGTATCTCAAAACATTAATGCCTTAATGTTAGCTTCACTGTTAAGAAAAGAATATTTTTATTTTAATAATAAAGTTCAAAAGGTGCACTCCTTGGAATGTTTGGGGAATTATAAAAACTCTGAGCCTGATGGGTTTTAAAAACATTAAGAGCATATGTATATCAGTTATATCAGATCTTCGTTTTGTTTAGCCATGCCCTTCCCTTGGCATATGAGCCATGTGTCAGGGACCAGCAATCTTACCTTGCAAAACCAGCACAGGCCAAATACCTAATAGCCTAATTGTCTATTTTGTATGCATTTGTGAAGGGGTCTAGAGTACAGTCCCAAAATAGCTTTGATTCTGGTAAAGAGCTGTGTCTGGCTCAAGTTAATTTTCTTACTCATTATGATTTTGACTCATGTGGCCCTGACTATATTTGGGTTTCCTGTTAATCCTTACCAAAAAAATAACACAAGATGCATCCACATAGTCTATTAAGTCTGTCTTCCGATCACTTTATCTCATTAACTGCTTGATCACTGTTGAAAAAAAAATAATCTTCCATTAGCTCTCAACTTCAAAAGACTCAGATTTTCAGATCAAACAGTCCTTCAACAGCTTTTTAAAAATCTTTAAATCCAAGAGGTTAACTTCAAAGAACACCTTGTGGGTGTTCTGAACCCAGTTGACAGGTAAACAGTAATTTATGACCAAAGATATGCATTAATGAAATGCCTTTAAACCACGGGCAATCTCTTACTCTTTCCCTTTTGATTCTAGTGGGAGGTTCCTAGATTGACAGCAATACAAGTGGATGGCTTAATTAGCTAGGGAGCAAGCAGTGATCTTCCAGGCTTCTTACAATACCATGCTAGCAAAACACTTAAAATATGCTTCCTTTAGAGTGGCAAGCTACTCCTCTAAATAAAGGAATAGCTAGAACTTAATTTTCATTTGTTTGTAGGCCCTTTTGTTAAGGCTATTCAAACCTAATTTTGAGACCAGTTGGCTGATGTGTGGTGCAGCAAGGCTTATCAACAGCTGGTGTTCTAGGAAACAGTGGGAAGGCGGCGGAAAACTGGATGATTTTATGCCATCCCATCCCAAGAAAAAATGGGTCAGGCTAATATTTATTCCATGGCTCACGAGGTCTAACTGTTCCTTTTGAGATGTTGCAGAAACCCATCGATTGATTTTTTTAAAGAATGCACAGAACAAGTGGCAATTCACAAGAAAATGTGGGTCTTTTGACACAATTGCCCTTCTGCAAGTCTAGCCTGTTTTCAAAAGCCTGACTGACAGTGTCCAAGGAAAACTGAAATACTGTGGAATGTGATTAAATGAATGTATTCCTTTTCTCGGAGATTTGAAATCCATCACCTGGTACAATGCTGGGAATTGTGGATGTTTTAAAGCTTCGGAATGGGGCAGCCTGCTCAGTGCCACACAGAGGCACAAAAGGGAAGACAATAGGTGTTAGAGGTGCATTTTTAAGGGAAAATCTAGAACTGATTTGAAGAAAGCAATAGGAAACATTAATCAAGCAAACTGTAAGAGACAGACTGTTTGGTGCTCAGCTGGATAGTTCGCATCAGGATTTCACTTCTGTCATGCAGTCATTATCTGGTCATTATGATAATAAAATGGGGTACCAAAATAGTACCCTGTCAGTTAGGATATTACTACCTAGTCACTCTAAAGAGAGGTAAAAATACCTTTATTTATTATACCTAAATCATTCAGTAGAACATAATCCACTAGGAATCCAAGCCTAAGGAAAGGAAAATAGTAAAGGCCATAGTAGGTCGTTGCTTCCTGACATTTGCGATTGTGTGATCCTGAATGGAAGTGTCTGAATTATATAAATCTGGAAGACAGATATTAGTATGTCCCTGTGTGGAGATGGGGAAAACAATGTTACTTTTAGTGAGCAAGAAACATTAATACCACTGTTTTAGGGGTCTCCTCTTTGAAGTTTCTGCGTAAGTATTTTTCTCAACACACTATAGGATTTTAATTCTTGGACTTTGATGCCTTTTATGTAACAACTCAATCTTGTGTAACAGTAAAGGGGGGAGAAATTTCTTTCATGATCAAATGTGATTGTAAAGTGAGATAGTGTCTGACATCACCAGAATCCATAATGATACCATTGCTGAAATGAACAGAGAAAAGATTTAATCAAAGACAGTTCTGCTCAAGAAAACCTTAAGCAATTTCACCCATAAGAATACTTTTGAGCTAAGGATCATGGGGAAAATATTTCAAAATCTTTCTTCCTTCTTAGTCTTTCAGACTTAAAATATTTTCAATACTAGACTGAGTAGAAGTAACCCATCATGCTCATCAATTTTATGATACAAACTGTTTCAAGCAGGGGTTAGTCAAACATCCTACTATGTGGAATCAAGATTTCCATGCACAAGGCTGCTGGAGCTCAGCAGAGAAAGGTGGGCTTACCCCTACAGCTGTATGTTGAAGTAGAGGCTCTTATATGGGTTTATAACTAAATAATTAAGTAAATGCTCAAACCAGTTTCTAACATAAGCGGAATCCAAATGTTTCTGAGCTGAACAGTGCATCAGAGCTTATACCTTCTCTGAATTCACCCCTGTTGTTATATAGCACAAACTGTATGTACCATCAAGCTCCTGGTGAATGACATATGACAGTAGAATAAACATCTGTTTTTATTTTCTTCATAATATTGTTTTTGCATTGAGTTGAAATGATAGCATGCGATATGTCAGTGAATAAATTATAGTTCAATATGACTATTTCCTGATCTTCTGAGGGCTGGGCTCTGCCAGCTTAAAATATTTTAGTCAGTCTGAACATGAAAGCAGCCAAATCTTGAATAACAGACAATCCAAAGGCATAATTTTGGTAACTCAACTGGATGATGTTTTCATAAAAATCTGCGACTGCAGATTCATTTTTATTGATTATCTTCAGCAGTTCACATATATGGGATAGTGTAATTTTGGGGGTTTGATTGGGCTGGTGGTTTTGGTTTTGTTTTTTTCCTTAATGATACTGGGACTTAAGGTTGTTTTTTTTTAATGCGGATGTCTGCCTTCTGCAAAGTGACTGGTTCCTGAGATGCCAAACTTACTTTCTGTGGATAAGCGATTGGGTGGGAGTAGTCCATTGGTCCCTGAGAGGAGTGCTGCAATCAGAGACATGGGCAGAAAGAAGGAAAACAAAGTGAGAAGGAAGAACACTTGAAATCAAATGATATATGGATACAAACATACCATGGAATTATTAAAACACAGTATGGTGCTGCAGAATGCAAAACCAGTGACATTTGTGTTATAAAGCCTCACTGTGAGTCTGGCTTCAAGCAGGAACTTCTTTTTCAGGGTAAGAAAAACTTTGTAGATTTTTGGGAATAGCTGAATCAGTGCACTCCCTTACAGACGCTTAGGGTATTTGTCAGAATGGCCTATTCATACCTGGAGAAGGTTGAGATATGAAAGTCTCCTGGACAGCAGTTAAGTTAAATTGTGGATCAAGGTCAAAACATGGAAGAGCTAACTTTTTTTTTTTCTTTAAATTTGAGTGTGAAGGGAGGGAGATCCAAGAGCCTGACTTTCAGTTCTAATAACCAGGCTACAAATGTTTGTATACAAAACTCTGAATAGACTTTTCTAGGTCTTAATATGGATCATGACACTTACTGAAAGAAAAATGTTACTTGTTTATCTGGGCTGGTTAATATTTGGTAGCAGGGATTGTTTGGAGTACCTTATTGAGGCTTATTTTGACTGTTGTCAAAACAAAGGCTTCCAAATACTTCACTCCCGCTGGCAGTTGTTCAGGCATGTTTTGACAAAGTTTGCTTTTGCAATGGGTTTCTGGGATTGTTTTGTGCTTACTTTTCAATTTGCTGCTTGTTTATTTGTTTTCTTTTTCTTTGAAATGGGCTCAGGTTCTGCTTAGTGGCATGACTTCTTTTCCTGGTAGGTGGAATACCAGTAGCCATTATTTCTGTGGGAATATCTGGGCATGTGACCAAAAGAATCGTTACAGAAGCAAAAGAAGGGGACACATTTAACAGGCGAAACTTTCCATGCCACTGATAATGAAGTCACCTAGAAGAAGTTAGCAGGATCAGAAAGTCATCCACACTTCCATCCACTTCTTTTGCTAGTGGTCCCATATTTGAACGCAGAAAAAATAAGTGTGCAAGCAGCTGTGGTTTGATGATAGCTTCGTTTCTTCTGACAGACTCTGGCTTCAAAGCTGTTGACCCAGCAGCTGAAAGTTCAGTGAATGGCATGCTCTTGGCCATTCGACCCACTAAGGATTTTCTTTCTCCCCAACTCCTTAAAGTGTATAATCATGCTCACGCATATTTCTGTAGTTGTACAGAAGCAAATAGATTATGCTCTTTACTACTAAATACATTTTCCCTCACTCACTTGTCAGCAAAGACTTAGAAGTGACTGGAAAGAATTGCAGTGACAGCAACAGAATGAAAAGCATAAAGATGGCAGCTGATAGGGTGTGATGAGTAAAAATAAAATATATCTATAAATATATATCTATATAAAATATAACTATTTCATGTTTGAGTATAAAATTATGTGGTACCTGCACAGGTATTCAAACATAATTAGCCAACTGAATTGGGCAAAGTGGTATGAGGCATAATTTGCGACTCACTACAGTTCTTTCAGCAAAGTTACCTCTTGGGAAAGAAAATATCCTTAAAATATCGACAGTGTATCATGCATATTCAATATTTCAGTTTCTGTTGTTTTTAAGAAGCAGATTGGAATGAGAAAAGTCAAAGCCATTTCAAAAGGAGAGTTGAAATTTGTGAATACAAGATGCTTTGCTTATATGGTGTGCTTTTCTTGTTCTCTAAGTTTGATTTGCTGATGTTAACTATGCAGGTATTTTCACTCTGTCATCTTGATTGTTGCAGTCCTGTTTCTTAGTTCACTTTTTTTCCTCCCCCTCCCTAGTGTTCTTGCATCTGGAACTCACTGATCTGTGGTTTTCAAGCTCTAAGGTTCAGGTTCTAAGCTCACAGATCATTTTTTACCTCGGCCTTTACTGTTGTGTTTGATCTTCTTGGGCAGACTGTGTTAACACATCTCTTGGTCAGTATCGCAGGAAGCTGGGATAGGGAATTTGAATGCAGGATCAGACTGATGCAGATCAAGTCGCCATTATCTCAGACCATCAAGTAAATGTAATGATTAAGTTCCTTAGGGCTGCTTTTTGTTTGGTGTTTTTATGTCTGACAGTGTCATATTTAAAGCTATAAACTGTTTCTTTGGTTCTGCGTTACTTCTATGTGATAGCAATATAAACCTTAATCTGGGGGTAAAACAGCAATGAAAGGAGTAACTCCACAAGTTAGTGTCTTTTCTGACAATTTGGATATAGTAGAATACAACTATGCTGCCATCCCAGCTATAGTGAGATAGTGATCAGGTATAAGCTGTCAATTTTCATTTTTAGATGCTTATAAGGAACTTCCATGAAAGTTGCAATGTATGAACAAGGAGAGTGGAAGCTCTCTAAGAAGACTTTATTCTCTTTTTAGATATTTTCCTACACCGAAGTATGAACCAGGGTGATGGCCTGAATTGTAACACGCTGCAATGAGCTTTATGTCCCACTAAAATGTGTTTGCAGAACAGGGCTCTAAACGTGGTTGAAATAGTTTTTATTCAAGCAGTATTCCAGGAAGCCATACTTTTCAGTTACAAATGAGTTTACTTTTTTGTTTGTTTCTAACTGTCTTATTTGACGTATGTGAAGTTATTCTGACTGGAAAGAGATTGTCTGGTTTTGATCAGAACTTTTTAGTGATTTGTTTCAAGGAAATTACTTTAGCTTTCTGAGCTTTAACTTTCCACATTGACTTGCAATAATTTGTTGTTTCCAAATGTATTTATTTTCTGTCGGTGATACAAACTATAGAGCACACAACCCTTAATGAAAACAGCCTCCCTGATTCTACAATACTAACGAATGTAAATGACTTGAGATCAAAGTTGTGAATGAACTTACGTGTTCTATCTCTTCCATTTTTCTTTAGCTTCTTTCTTTTTAAGTGAGAAATGTCTATTGAGAAATCTTATTGAATATCAAAACTGAACAGCAGGCTTTTTTATGAGTCCCAGAAGCTGTTTTAAATAGGGACAGAAATCTTTCATCTTTTTTGTAGGATTGTGACAGTTGTTCCAAAAAACATCTCCTTCTGTCTTCAAAGTAAAATGTCTTTTTGTTGAAATAATTAATTTTCTCACTGAAATTTTTCCCATTTTCTGGATCTTGTTCTTCCGTCTTCATTTTTCTAGACTTCTTACTGCTTTGGTACTGTGTGACTATTACCAACATAGTACTACTACTAATGCTGTTTAGCCAGGTGACTTATGTTTTCTTTGGCCTATGTATTTGATGATAGAAATTCTATCATCTGTAAGATTTCTAAAATACCTAGTAAAGTCAAAGAATGCCTGCCCTTTCAGGTATTTCAAAAATCCAGTTTACTTTTATCTGTCTATGCACTTTGATACCTGAGGTGCTTCTATCACATGGGGAAAAGAACAAATCTCTTGTACAAATTTATTAATCTTGAAGAGGAAACATGTCTTTGAGTTTTGCAGGGTTGCTGTCTAACTATGTATGGAGAGTAAAAGCTGAATAGCCCGATTGTAACAAAATTTGCCTATCTGAATCTGTTCTGCTCCTGCACACCAATCAACTTCAGAATGGTGTTTGTAGCAGTTTCAAGGCTATTAGGCCATTTGCAAAAGGGAATTTAGGAGCTTTAGCTCACAACCAAACATGGTAAATAGTGCTCTAGAAGTAATCTTTGTATTTGACATTATGGAAAAAAATATTAATATATCAACTAGATATAGTATCAGCAGGAAAAAGAATGATGTTGAGAGTGATGTACCAAACCTAGAAAACCTACAGGGTTTTGCTGGTCTTTGATGTAAGTACTGCATAACTTTTGCTCGTGTGATATGGAGCATACCAAATTAAGGCAACCTACTGATTTCAGTAAAATTTGTGTAAAATTTATCTGTCTAGTGATATGAATATACACCTGAATATCTTTTGTGTTGACATGCAGATTTTATTTTCCTTACTCATTTGTAATATTATGTGTTTCTTTAATATATATAGTTAATGTATGTTAATATGAGAATTTAGATTTGTGATACCTCAACAGTCCCACCTGATTTTTTTTTTTTTATTTTTTTTTTTGTGGAGATGATTCTCCATGCTTGAGAGAGCCTGTGGCTCAATTACTTAGTTAACTGCTTTACTTTGATGTTGTCTTCATTTGTATTAGCAACATCTATCCATGCAGCTATTGCTCTCTGTTCATAGTGTTATGGGACCCAGACAGAATTCTTTAAATTAAACAGATGTTTGAAAAGATATTAAAATACTATGGAATCCTGGTTTCAGTTCAGCATAATCCACATGTTCATTTTTTGTATGTTAATGTAAGTCAGAGTCTTCTGTCCCTGTGAAGGTTTTGGTTAGGTTAGAGCTAGACAGCCATGGAAGCTCTTCACAATATTTTAGGAATTGGTTATGTTCAGATAAGTAAGCAAATCTTTGGAGATGAGCGTAAAAATAGAAAATTCCCTTTTCCTAGCTAGAGTAGGTTGCAGAGTTTCCCACTGTACTTTGCTTCCACTGGAAGGACACCAGTTCACTTTTAAATTAAACATCTTGAAGCAACATCTCTCTTCTGGTTAAGTCACAGGAAAGTAGGCTAATTTTTCTCTGCCTCCTTAATAGCCTACCTTAATAGGTAGAGTGGAACCCCAGCTTGACCAGTGCTTTTACTATTTCTAAGTTTTCCAGTGTATGGTGGAAGAGTTATTTTACAGGTCAGTATTTTTCAAGCCACACTTATTTATCATCTTTTTTTTCCTGGATTTAGCATAACTAACTGCTCAGGTTTGGAGTTTTTTTGTGAAAACACTGCAATTACTTGGAAAAGAAAAAATTTGAATGTGATTTTTGAGGTAAAAGTTAAAATCGTTTTATTATTAAAGTCAGAAATACTGGAAGAAGCATTAGCCTGTTCCAGCACCTTTTCTATCAGCAGACATACAGATGTGCTACTTGACTATTGGACCTTCAATCACAGGTGCCTTTGCTGTTTTTAAAGAGTTGCAGGCAGAAGTCTAGCAGAAAGTTAGCGTGGGTATCTCTGTCTCCCTTATCACAGATGCCATGAGGTGACCTTTCTGCTGTGGAGTAGCTGCAGGCATCCCTAACCATTTTTCTTCTGGCCCCCTTTTATATTTGGCAATGTGTGTGTTTGTGTGCCTTTTAGAAAGAAGCCTCTGCCGAATCCATAGGAAGTGTTTGGTGGTTTAATAGCCTTATTTATGTTACGTAAAAGAGGCAGAGGGCAAGGAAATAACACTAACACTTAAAGCTTCTTGCTCCATGGGCCATTAAACCTCTGGGTTGTTTTTAGTTAGCAACATTGTGTAATGTAAATGATGACACTGTTGAGGCAGAGAGGTGTGGGAGACAGATAAGGTGTCTGAAGTGATTAATTAGTGCTCTAGTGACAATACTAATTGCATGTGATGTTGAACCCCTGTGCATGTTGTCTTGTCTGATGGCAACAAACACAGACGTATCCTCCTCCCTCTCCCTTTCATTTAATTATGGTCCGTAACAACTAATCCCTTTCCCTAGGCTGAGAGCATCCTCCTCTGCGAAAGGTTTGTTACTCCTTTTCTCTCTTTCATGCACTTTGTGAAACTGTGTGACTCTTCAAGGTAAGGTATGAATGCAACACACACACAATTGTGTCTGTTCAGAAAAAGCACAAAAGCCTCGTGGCAGGCAATTGGAAGTACTGGTCAAGCTCTTTTAAAGTGGGTGTCAGTGTTATTAAGACTAGATAAAATTGCCTATCCTACTGCTCTTCAGCTGCACAAGAAAAGTACATTTAATTTAGACCCAACAGTGGATCCATTCCATATAGTCATATTGTTAACAGACTCAGCAAGGAACTCTCAAACTGCCTATGCTCAGATGCTTAAGTAGCCTCTCCTCTTCTGTGAGTGGCCAATCCATCTCCATTCAGAATCCAGGCATTCCGATGGGGCAATACTTGAAGGCTTCCTTGCCTCTGTTGTACCTATCTTCTAGATTACTGGAGAACTTTTGGTTTCTCTTGCTGTCTGCTGTGTTTTTCAAACACTTAAAAACCAAAAACCTTTTAGAGTGTACTTTTATTATGATAGCTCACACTGATCAAATTATAGTACTGAACTGCTGCTTAATGCAGATATGATGACACTGTAGGATGGTGGTGTTCAAATGAAAGACTAAGTCATGTCAGTAAACACAAGGGGAGCTTACAAAAGTGTGGTACAGAAGAGATGAACATTAAGGGTAAGCCTGGGCTAAGCATTATTAGGGAAGGCATTAAACTGCAAAAGAAAGGCAGGTGACTCAAAGGCAGTTCAGAGAGCAGAATGAATCAACAGCTGGATCACTGAAACTTATTGAGGGGTTAATTCAATAAATAAATTTGTATGGAAGCTTTTTCATATTTTCTCACTTTCATGGGGAGTTTTGCTTGAATAAGCAAGATTGATTGAGCCTGCAGGTGTTGCATGACTATTAAAATTGTTATTTGCATATTGTGATTTGGACATTAAGATCCCTTAGGCAGCTTGGAAAATGTCAGCCCTACCCTCGTAATAAATATGACCCGTATTAACCTACTGTGGAACTTTGTTTCCCTTGTTCCTGGTCTCCTGAAAGAGACTGTTAATGCCTTTGAGATAACTGTCCTGGTCTCAATTCAGGCACAGAAACCTGTGCATTTGTGTACAAAGGTCACAGATTCAATATGACCAGATAACCTAATTCTGGGCAAGTGTACACAAAGGATAAGTCAATCCAGTTTATTAATGACCAAACCACACAGACAATACCCTGTTATAGGAAGGAATCTATTCCTGCTGCATGCAATTTATGATATACTTATGCAAATGTCTTTATATTGATTCACAAGAATATGACTGAAATGTTAAAAAAAAAAAAAAAAGTAGGTGATAAATGATGAGGAAGGTTGAAAAGGTTCAGTATTTAGGCCGAGGTCAGGAAAAAAAAATGGTCTGAAATTATATCCAGAGTTTGTTCAGTAAACCTGCATTTTGTGAAGCAAAAAAGCTGAGAAGGTGTCCTGTTGTTGCCTAAGTTTTCTTTTTAAGAGCTGAGAACTTGATGTTTCAGGTTTTTTGACTGTGTGTGCGCACGTCTTGTTTTGTGTCTTTTGAAAAGATGTGGACTGATTTCCATGTCTATGATAAGAAAAAGAAATATATAGGCCACAGCTTGAGAACCACCTGTGACTAACTTGCTCCTTTATTTTTAGCTTGCTTTGTTTTGTGATGTGTTGGCATATATTGATTACATGGGTAGATTTTTAAGATGATGAGCTAAAGAAATTGAGCAGCACATGCAGTGAGAGTAAAACAGTTTCATGAATAATGCTATTTTTATCTTCAATGCTACTTTGCATTTTGCACTTTGCTCTTTTACCTTTAAGTGCTCTGATGTATAAAATCGGAATTCAGCATCACAAAACTACTTTTTTCTTGACTTTGACTCTTTACTTAGTTATTTTGCTATTGTTTTCAATTTAAACTGACTCCTATACTTCTTTCATGGTTTATAATTGCAAAGTTTTATCTATACTAATTCTAGCTGAATGATGTGGAATGGAAGTGGTAGGATAGTCAAACCCTATTGTTTAAGGATTGAACGGGGTAAATTACAAGGATGCTTGACACTGTAGGAATTAGCACTAAATGGTTGATGGAAAAAGAATTTTTCTCACTGCACTTTCTCATCTGATTGAAAATCTAATAGAATATTAGAATAACAGCACTGTTAATGTTAATTGGATAACTTGTAGAATACAGAACAAGGATTTTCACAGGAGCATGTTGAATTTCAGGAAGGACGGGCATGAAACTAAAGATCACCTTTACTGCATTTTAAATCTTGTATATCTTTTTTTTGTTCTTCTCATTTACTGATTATTTTTTGATCTTACTCTTACAAACTGAATTAAATAACCAAACGAATTCAAACTGGGAATATACTTAAACAGGAAAGGTTGTGAAGGTTGATAGTATTAAATATAATAGTCTCCCCTGTGATTTGAACATATAGGCTTGCTCTTTAATAATCTTAATGTTTGGTGCCAGGAACCACAAATAACAAGTTGGGTTGTTGGATTTCCCCCCCCCCCACCACCATTTTTCTTTCTTATGAAGTTTCACAGTTAAAGCTCATGAGGTAGGGGACTGCAATCTTTGTAGCTCCGTTTGCTCTAGTGAAGATGGAATGATTTGCTCATAAGGAGTTATTTGAAATAAAATGAGCAGCAGTTGGAGGAAGCCAAGGGGAAAAATATATTAAGTGCTGTTTATTACACTCTATATGACGGGGGAGGGGGTTACAATAATTTCCTCTGCCGGAAGAGTTTTGAAACCCATATCTATAAGAAAGTGTTTTGACTTGACCAAGTGTCTACACGTGGGAAGGTGACTTTCAGTCCCTGATGTTGACCTTGCTGCATAAACTACTGAGAGTGCCCTGGAGCCATGACTGGGGTCTGATCCTCCCAGGTACATCTTCTAATTGCCAGGGAATAGTATTGTTTTATGACAATTTTGTAATTTCCACTACCATTCTCAGACCTGCCTTCCACTAACTACTCTGTCTCTGCCAGCCTTCTGGCCTCTAGGCAGTATGAATGACTGCCTAGAAACTAAAACGGGCTGGGTCCATTCTGTATGGTGAGTCTGCATATTTGAGTGGTGCTTTGAAGAAAAGGTTGGTAAGTCCAAACATGAAGTCTGCAAAGAATAAGTAAGGGAGCTTGTAGGTACTGTGTGGGGGCACTTGAAGTGCTCTGCTGTGTTCTGGAACCTTTACTACTATAAGTGCTCCAGCAAAGCCCTGTGCTGAGAGTACAGCACATGGTAATAGAAGTCCCTTTCCCCAGGTAGCTGTACTGCGTTGCAGACTATCCAAGCCAAAGAGTTCTTTTTTTGTTCTCTTAAGTTTTCTTCTCTAGTCTTGCCACAGTGGAGGTTTTAATGAGGTGACAGAAAATTTTGAGATCCAGATCTGAAACGTAAGAGGAGCAATACCAAAACTTGTTTGGCTTTAAAAGTAGCCTGAGATGCTGGTTATGAAAATTACTTCTAGTGCTCTTACAGTTGAGCTGTGTAGGTCGGTGCAGTAACAAAGCTCTGCTATAGCCCTGCTTTAGCTCTGTGCCATGAACACAAACCTAAAGATAATGCAGAGAGTGACTGAAGGCAGATGACTGCTTATTCTGCAGTACTAACTTGTACTATTAGTTTCTGCAGAGCAGGAATTCGACAGCTTTTTACAGTCACAACCACATGTAGACAAGACCACACTGAGTTCCCTCCATCATCTCCTGCCTTGTGATTTTTTTTTTTTCTTCTTTTATACTTAAAATTTCTTAAAAGTACTTAGAATGCTTGTATTGTGTTTTAATAGTCAAAATCTAGGCTTAGCCTCCATGGCAGCCCATCCCTCACTATGCAGTAATACCAATGGGGACTATGTAGGCACTCTGTCATCTCCCTTCCCCCTCCTCCCCTTTCCCCCCCCCCCCATATCCCTTTCCTGCTGATTGCTGCAGCAGTCTATAATCAAGTGCTCAACTATTGTGAGCATACTTCAGCTTGTTGTAATTGCCCTTTGTTTCAGTCAAGAGACTGGTAATTACTCCTGTGGGCCGTGCCTTTTGCTTTAGCGGCATTTGATTGAAACCAGTCATTTATTGTGGTAAAATCACATGGCTTTTTTCAGTGTTTACAGATAAGCTTTCTGCGTGACAGTCATTTAGTCTACCCAACCATCCATATATTAAAGATATTGCACATTTTCCCATTCTGTATTCAGACAAATCAACTGCTGTTTTCAGTTTGATTACATTTTGGTTCATAGGGATCATCCTATGAGTCTCTTCTACCTTTTGCTTGAAGCAAGACTGCCTTTTGTTGGGTCTGTGTTGGTTTTTTGGCTGTTGGAAGTTCTGACGTGAAACTCATTAATAAAGTGAACTAAATAGCTTTATGTATACTTTATTACTATTATTATTAGTCCCTTTTCCTTAACGCTGCGTAAAAGGATATGCTGCTGCTTTATGAGGCCTTTTAAACGTTAGTGGTTTGGAACCTGCCGATGCTTGCTTTACCAGTTACTCAAAAATTATTGGCTATAGTTAATTTACAGTGATATGAATCTTTTGCTTATTACCAAGTTTTCTTGGTAATCAAATACTTTCAGACTTGAAGTGCTTTAGTGTTTATGAAGGAAGCCAGAAGACCTTAGAAGAAAATTGGGATGGAATTCCTCTGAGTACACTCAAATATTGATACGACTGATAAGTGTCAGAGGGTTAATTAAGTTATTTGTGGGGTGGGTAGTGTGGGTAATAGAGGATATTTGGGTGATTTTATGTCCTAAGAAATTAAAATGGGCATGTTTCACATCATTACTCATTTAAAATTGAATTAAAGCTAAGCATTGATAACTTAAATCTTGCTATAATCTAGAAGTAAAAAAATGCACAAGTTGGATTAAGTGACCAGGGGGTCATTAGGAGGTCTTCCACTTATCTTTGTGAACTTTGCACAAGGCATTGTCTGTTATCACTCCCTTGGACATCTAGGGTTCTTGATCCCTTTAAATAGAGATCATTCAAAAACATTATATATTTTCAAACTTTCTTCTGTAAATGACATAGGCAGATTTTGACATTTGAGGACTGAACCTTTTATTATGCATATCCTTCCAAATGATTCGTAGCAGTTACAGTCCGTGCCTCATTGGTAGTCAGAAAATTTGTGGTCCTGAGGGTTACAGGGCTGGATATTTCGCCTGAACACTCAACACTTATGCTTTTGGATTGTGTGTCTTCCAGGTTCACTTAGATTGGTATCACTTAAATCTGTAGTTTAAAGTCTGTAAATTATGAGTTTATATGGACTTTTTAAGTCTGTATCATCTATCACATTGTGGCACTGAGGTCCATAGTGTGTGTGTGTGTTCATGGTTACTTTATGAGCAAGTTGTCATTCCAGTTCAGTTTGTTTGACTGTTGCATAGCATTTTCTTTAGAAACATTTTTGGTAGATACCTGTAACATGGTGCTTTTGTTGGTGGGGCTGTTCTTGAAGGTCATGAGTTTGTAGAATACTTCACAAATTAAGGAGTTAAATTTGGTAAATGGTGATTGAAACTGGCAGCAGTTGTATTTGATATATCTCACCGAGACTCATCCTTGACTGTCTTGATACTGTAGAAGGAAGTTGTATGCAATCAGTGGCTGATGCTTTTTGGTTTTATTGCTGATGTGCCAGCAATTACATAATGGCCTTCTGTATCCTAATATTCTGCTTTATCTTTGTGGGAGTTCTCACTGCTGCATGTCTGAAATCTGGCTAGTGATATACAGCAACATGGGGGGTATTGTTTTTGTGATCAGTTTACAGAGTTTTTGATCAGTCTTTACTATTGTTTTCGTTGTAAGTAAAACCATTCCTTTTGACTTTTTTATTACCTTAGCTAGTATAGTGAAGATTAGAACAAAAACTAATTTGAAGAGCATAGCTGGCATTTCATAGGCAAATTGGATTACCTCTTGGAGCCCAGCCTCAATGATCTGTCTTCCTTTGTTGTGCAATGTAAAGGTGTGATAGAAGAATTAGCAGATGGATGTGACAGAAGGTACAGTGAGAATTTAACTATAGGCTGTAGCTTTTTGCCATTTTTAGATGTGTGTTGGCGTTTTGTTGGTTTGTGTGGGGTTTTTTCATTTTTAAATATTTTTTTCTATTTTGTGTTTCTGTTTTATGGCCTGTGCTTATTGCATGTGATTGCAGGAGATTGAACTTGAAAATGCAGTAGTAGCTTCTTGTTCCTTTTTTTCATGTGTTTTTTGTGTTTGCTTGTTTCTTTATTGTAGTACACCTTTCAGGTTGTACCTAGTGCTGTCAAATTTGCATGCTGCTGAACCCATAGGATTTGTTTTGTCATAAAAGCCCAGCCTTTCTGTCACAGAATCGCAGAATTGTCAGAGTTGGAAGGGACCTCTAGAGATCATCTGGTCCAACTTCCTTGCTAAAGCAGGATTGTCTTGAGCATATTACCCTGGACTGCATACAGGTAGATCCTGAAAATCTCCAGCCATCCTCTCCCTTCTTCCAGAGGTAGCTTTTTCTTTCAGGAGTTTTGTAGTTCCAAGGTCTTACTCAGTTCATAGGAGACAGAAGGAGAAGATGGGAGAATATAATTTGGCCAAATGTAAAACACAAAACGTTCAAGTCTGCATTGTGCCCTGCAATATTAATGATAAACCTGACAGAAGAAGCTGTGGCTATGAAGATATGCTTCCACGGAAGAAATTTTCCTCCAGTGTTGCTTTTTCTTCAAGTATTTCTGGTATTATAGAAATATTTAATTAGTAAAATAACTTGTCTTCATATATTTGAAGTGGCTGCACTCTTGCAAGTTTATGCTTATTTTCTTGTTTGAAAATAGGAGTGGAAAATTAACATAAATATGTATACTGTTGTTTCTGACTCGTTTGCCATTCTGCTACAAGCATGTAATGCAAAATCTCTCTGAAAAGGCTTGACAGAATAGTTAGTAGAAAATGGGATTTAGAATTGAATCTCTTCTTCTTTTGTTGTTAAGTAAAAATCAGTAAGAGTCAGAGGTGAGATCAATTGCAATGTTCTGTAGATCAGTCAAGTTAGGCTTTGCCAGTACGTGAGGAGGGTATGCAGTCTGTGGCTCATGATGCCATTGCTACTAGGTCCTGCTCTGAATTACACTAAAGTATTTAGCAGCAAAACCATGGGGAACACTGACAGTGTTTTCTTTTGTGAAGGTCTAATTAGATGGTTTTCTCCTTCAAGGTTTTGATAGCTCAGGCTAAGTGAATAAAGCAAAATACTTGGGTGTATGAGAGTTGTATTACTGGTTCTAAAAAGAAACTATTGTGACAAAGTATTAAATGGAAGACTATTTTAAACAAATCAGTCCTCCTTAGCAGAACAACAGGTCTCCACCTATTTTCTACAAAAGGAATGAAGAGTCTGATCAGCTTATCAAAGCTGTGGTATTTTTCAGCAAAACATAAATACAGGACATGGTTACAGTGCTCAAGTAGGATGCTCTTGAAAGTGCTGATGAAGGCAACAGGTAAACAACACTAAGAAATGTGCCAGAAATACAGTAACAGGGAGGACATGGGAAGGCAGCCATCTTGCCAACAGCTAGCAACTTGAATTATTACTCTGTATATCCTCATCAGGAATATTCTTGGTTGAACAGTAGAGTTGTTATTGACAGTAGTAGAAGAACCTTTTTGGTTACCATCATGTGACCTACTTATGTCCTGGTAGACTAATATATTGTGTAAGAACCCATCATCTGTGTGCCTGCTCCTTGGTTGTCATTGCAATTGATTGGAACTAATGATGCAATAACATTTGCGTATTTAAAAAAAAACAAAACCAAATTCTAAGCACTGCTTCCCTTCTCACCCCAACCTAAAACATCCCTTTTGCCTATAAGGACTTGGCTTAGAAACAAACAGTATTTCAAACAAACAAATAAAACTCCCAACATCACTTCCGCCTCTTCATCCCCAAACCACCTATTTACCTTAGACTTTCAGGGTTATCTTTGTTAAAGTTGACAGGTTTGTGTGTTCTTACATGTGTTGATCTTATATGGAGTGAAATTTGGATTTAGTAGAATAATTCTGTATGAGAGAGTAGGCTTGGAGCAGAACTGAGGAGAGAAGGAAGTTTGGAACAGAAAATCCGCTACCTTGCTACTCTGGTGTTTGCAAACACAAGTGACTTGGCCAGTCATACATCAGCTTTGGTCACTGTGGACTTTAATGAGTGTATTTTGCATGTTTGATTAGCTAGTTTATTTTTTTTTGTAATGCCTTTGTGTGTGTGTCTGTGTGTGAAAAACTCAGTCTTGCATTAACATGAAATTTTGAAGTGTTCAGATTGACAAGATTGTAATGGATATACTCTAAGGAATGATCAGGGTCTGGCAAAGAATGTTTATTTTAAGTCTTCCAATTCTACCTCTTAAAATGATAATTGTTAATAAAACGAGACTATAAGGAGCATGATGCTGCACAAACAAAAGGCTCAACATTTACAGTCTGGCTGACATGAATTCATACTTATACATGTATACAAGTCAGATCACATTGACACTGTTTTCCTCCATGCACTAGTTTAACGTCTATAATGACATTACAGTTCTCTGTACATGCGCCATATAAACTAGCATGGCTGGTTTATGGGTTCTGAAGATCTTGCTTGGGAACCAAAAAGGGGCTCTTTGCAGGATTCATATATGGAAAGGAACCCATTCTGGAAGTAATTATCCTGTATATTTGTGGAAGCATATATAGTCTGTATACATTTAGATAAAAAGAGAGCCCCAACTCAATGTGTGGAAATTAAGAGCTTTAAAATGAGCAGCATCTGGACTTGAGGAAAAAATGAAAAATAATGAATCAGAGATATAGTGAACCTTAAATTATTTAAGCTCCTCCAGTGGTAGTGCTCTGTAATTGCTTTGCCTTTCTGTAAATGTTTCACAGCTGTGAAGTTTCCAAGTGAAGAGCTAAAGTGCTGGCTATTGTACAAAAATTAAGGCCAATTTCTGCTTGCCTTGCTCACTTAAAAATCTCATCAGGCCTGCTTCTCCCCATCTTGTGCTCTCTGCAGTCAATTACACCTGTGCAAAGTGGTTGTAAATTGCTACTATTTATGAGCTGATAGAGTTTTATCTCACATTGTGCCCTGTCTATAAGACTACAAAAAGTAGCATGCAGTGCAGAATCAGGCCCGCTTTTCTTACCACCTAAGGAATTGTACTTGATAACAAAGACCTGTAGAAAAATATGTGAAAACAGCAAGGACATCGGGCAGATCTCTAAAAGACTCAAGCCCCCAAAATGCCAAAGACAAAAGAAAATAAAAATTGGTAGCAGGTTGTTTCCTTTCTCTGGACACTTCAGAGAGAGAGTGCAGATCACTCTGTTAACGATTTCCTTGGGCAGTCAGGCTCCGCAAGGAATCTTCAGTGAGAAGACTTGAATGTAACTGAGCACCTTTCATATCTCTATGGAGAGTTAAGTGTAAGAAGCTTTCTTTTTGAGTTACTTTCCTACTAATTGATCTGGAGTAACACCACCAGTAGATTCCTTCTGCACTGTTTAAGAGCAGGATTTTTTTTCATGCAGCCTGACATTATTTCTGTTGCAGTCTCTGCAAAGGATGTAGAAGGATGTAAGCCAATGCTGAGTAGTTGCTTAGGTGGATATGTGGGAAAACAGGAAAAAAACTCATGCATCCTCCCTCTTCCCCCCAAAACCCACCAAAACAACCAGCAACACAAACCCAATAAAACCCCTCCAACCAACTCAGTAAAAGTAAGGCAGCATTTCTTGATCCTCAGAATTGTCAGAGACAGACAAGAAATATAGGAATTGTATTGGCCAACCACTGTACAGGGAAAACTACCTTGTTGCCTCTGCACAGCCCTGTAAACCACAGTGGAATGGAACAGAGTAAGCTAATGACCTGGCCATCCCCATCTAAAGTACATTATGTGGATTGTTTGGTTTTGAACAAATGACATTGAAAATGGAGGTTTCACCTCTGCCAATGTTTAAACTACAAGCTTATTTTTTCTCTTAAAATTGGCAGTCTGACCAGCTAGTCACTGGTTTTCTTGCAAGGGTTTTCTGTATGCATCACCTTCACTCTGATGTCAATTTCAGTGTGTTTCTGCTCATGATAGTTATGAATTCATGTGTTAGTGTTTCTTGTTAGTAGAAATTCTATCTTACTATATGCTATCATTTCTAAATGAATTTGTTTTACTCTGATTTTTAATGCAGGGAATTTAAAACAAGCCAGATAAGTTAAAAAGCAAATACTTTTATTATGATTTTGTGTGGACAGCCACCGTTTTGAGAAATAAAAGAGAATTTGTAATCCTAATAAAGTTAGGAGATTTGTGTCCTATTCTTTACCTGATTTGCTTTGTGTCTCTCTGAGTTGTTTGGCATTGGTGTGTGGTTTATCTAAGAATGGAAAAGTTCCAGGATTTCTACTTCCTCCTCCCTTGCAAAACGTGCACCTTCAGACCAACATATTGAGCAGTGTCCAGTGTCACCTGCAGGATGGTAGCAGTGCTTACAACATGTGAATCAAATGTGGTATGTAATTTGCCACAGAGATGATTTGTATAGATAAAAGTTCCAAATGACATAGGAAGGATTGAAAAGTACATCTCTTTGAGTCAGCAAGCGGGGAGAAAGAGAGTGGCTTTCTTTCATATGATTCCTGGGCTTAAGAACAGATACTTTTGTCAGCTTTGGGGTCAGGGACATTGTGGTACTTGCATGAGGATTGCTTCAATTTTTCTATTTCAGCTAATGTAGATTTGCATTTTCCTGAGGACATCTGTCACAAGGGGCCTGGTTAGACTTCCAACCCAAATGTGCATGTGAAGATATGTAAAACTGTGCTGATCAAAGGCAGGACCTGCCACAACATGTAGACATAAAGATTGGCTTTGCATAACTCATCTCCAGCCATTATAGAAAGGGAATGTGGCATTTGGTTGCTTGTCTCCTGTCTTGCTTCTACTTGTCCTCAGCATTTCTTCTTTTGGAAAATGAATAGTTGCTGTTATGCAAGATTTTGAGTATTTTGGAATGTTTGTCCCTTTGTTTTTGAAAATATTGCCCTTGCTCTGGTGCCAGTAATGTACTTTAAGAAGGTAGAATGTAATTTTAAAAAGGTAAAATATATTTTAGAGGGTAGAATCACTCACTGAGAACAAAGAGCTGTATAAAGGTTACAAGGCCATTGAAAACCAGTCAGCTCCTGGATAATGCATAAAGTCAAAAAAGACTTGCAGTAACTGAGGGAAAGATAAAGGGGGCAGTGGGAGATTGTGACCACCAACTCCATTAGGGCTGCACTGGACTATGGCACACACACCTCTCTTCCCCCCCCCCCCCCCCCCCCCCCCCCCCCCCGGGACTGGTGCATGTGCACATCAATTTAAGGACCTTGTAACTTTAAATGAAAACAATAGACTGTACTAACCAGTAGAAATTAAGATAAGGTACTAACTATAATTATAATTAAGGGTATGTATTTCTGTGTTTTCAACCATATAAATATTCCTAAGAGTTTATCAGCTTGTATACTAGCTTTCTGGATTACCACTGAGCACCCATCTTAGCAGAAATGATTTAAATAAATACTACCTCTACTCTGTGTGTATATTGGTAAATGACCCTGCTTTGGGACAGCACAGGTAACTGTGTAAGCTGTAGAAAAATCCAACCTATCAACTGCACTGGGAACTTAAAATGCTGTTGAATCTTTTAAGTGCTGTAAAACAGCTCTCTATTTTTAAGAAGTGCAGCCCGTTGACACTACAAAGAAAATTTAATTAGTTGGCATTTATCACCCCTGCCCCATGGTATAATAAGCTAAAAAGCTTTATATAATCAAATAATCTTGAATTTAATAAACATGTTTATTTTAACAGTGTATTTTTTAGGGAAATCCATAGTCTACTTTGTAAATTCTTTTCATATCTTTTTATTTTTATTGATTTTGATTAGCCAACTAATTTGTACTTAATCAATAAGTGTGATTCTGATCAGCTCATTCTGAACTCAGCATAGAAGGCTGAGATGAAGAAGGGATTAGCAAAGGGTTTTGCTGACATTACAATCTATTTTAAGTGAATGCAAGCTTTCTAATAAATATTTAATGGGTAGTTGTTTGTGGTTTAATAGAATTAGATAATTCTATTAGAATCCTGTTCAGAGATTTATATGTACCATATATCAATACTGAGGACACAGTTAATAATTTAGGCTGACTAGTAATTAGAAACACAGTCAGATTAAGGAGGGACATTTTTTTTTTTTGTTCATTCAGGGATTTAAATGGGTATGTGTTTGCTATGTAACTGCAGCTCTGGTCTTAGGTTCTCTCTTGAACAGAAGAACTAATTTGGTGAGTTTGGGACAAGCCTTAAATGTGATAAAAAAGCATGAGGCCCCTGGGGTTTATTTAATATCTTATCCTCTGAGTTAATGAGTTGGAAAATAGTTCACTGTTTATCTACAGTAGATTGAGCAGATGTTGCCAATTCAATTTTATGGAAAGTAATCTCTGGGAGATTGTCTTCTGCCCATTACTTTTTCATGATTTGAATCTCTGCTGTCCTCAGCTTCAAGGGAACGTTTCCCACACTGGTCATGGAGTTGACAAAAGATTAGTGCAGCAGAATTTGGTAAAGCTGGTTAATATGAGAAGGCCTCGCAAAGATTGTTTAAAAATATCCTGAATTTAGTGTTATAAACTGAATGGAAAAGGAAAAGATAAGCAATTGAGAAGGCACTGAGGAAAGTTAAAAGTAAATAAAATACAGTGCAATTATTTCTTTATTGCTGTCACATCATCTTTGGTTTCATGTGAAGCTTTAGGAATGGTGGTACAATGTGCACAGAAATCTCTGCAGATGGTTAATTTAGGGCTAGTACCGACACAACTGCAGACAGATGCAGTAGGGCACTGGTTTTAGTCTAGACCTATCTCACTGGATCTCAGGGTATGTGGTTTGACAAAAAGATGTTATTTCATCTACTGCAGCAGTCTTAGAATGTGAGCATTAGAATGCATAGCTGAGTCAAGGGGACATGCCCAGCAAGAAGCTTTGCATCCCAGCTGGCCCCTCTGTCACTTGAAACGAGGAGGCTGTCGTTCATCTCTGGCACTGACCAGTAGGTGAGCTCTAGGTCTTTCCTCTGGTGACTCACATTGTAATATCATCACTTTCATGCCTCTCTCATGCATTACAGAGTATTCAGTTACAATCAATCCTATGAGTGTAGGAGATGCTGACCATGTTTTGTGAGGTATTTGTTCTCACATGTCTATGATTTTTTCTCTCTTTGGAGAGCCAGAGGCTGATGTTTTCAAGTTGACCCAACACTTCTTCAGAAAACACTCATTTCGTGAGGATGTGTAGTTAGGATTGTGATATGTGAGCGTCTGATAAAGGCTAAAAATTCATTCTTTCAAAAAAGCATTAATTTCTTTTATTTTTAATTCAAGGTAAACTAGTTGATCTGTGTGACTAAATAAGTATGCAGATTGGGGAGGAGCATGTCATTGGCCAGTTGCACAGTAACTTATCATGTAACATACAAGAGCATAGTTTCACAAGAGTCGTTAACTTGGAAATGGCTGTTTTATGCTATAGGAATGTGGAAAGTCAAAGTAGCACTGACAGTATGTTTTGTTTTGTTTGCATTTTTACTTTGTCCCATTGTTGTATTTTTAGTTCTCAAGGATCACTAGTGTGTTATTCCATAACTCTGCTCATGAAGTAATATTGGCTTGATCTGGAGATGTATACTGCTCTGAAGACTGCCAAGTTCTGAATTAGACAGCTGTAGTTTGGACAATGGTTTCATTTCTTGACAAGCGTGGACTCACTTCTCTGAAATTTCTGTCATTCCTTGAGCTAAATCTACTGGAGCTGAGACTTGAATCTGGCCCTGACTTCTAGCAAGTTTGTAATGCAGGTTTTGAGGCATCGCTGTTAATGCTGTACTGCCCAGGAAAAGTGAGGTTAATAGGCACTGCATTGGCATAAAAGATAGGATTAAAACTATTATTTTTGAATGTTCTTTCTTAATCTTCTCTTAGAGTGATTCTAGTCCTTGCATAGATAAAAGCATCAGCCTGGTTCCTGTGCTCACCCCGAGTTTGTTTGCTTTGTTCCAGTTTTATTTCTTATGAGCTAGTGATATGTATTGTGTTCTCTGGAGAACAGTTCCATTATTGTGAGCTGTTAGTTCCACTCAATATTCACTCCTTGGAAACAATGGTTTGATGGGCTGGGACATGGTTTGTTATATTAAGCAAGAAAATAACTTGAACTGCTCCTGTAATTACTTTGCATGCAGTCAGAATTTCTGGCAAGCTCACCTTCATTTCTATGTATGTAATGTTACAGCACTTAGCATTTCTGTAACATGGCTTTACACCTTCAAATTGTTTTATAGTTATTAACTAATTAATCTCATAACACCCCTGTAAGGTATATCTGTTTGTTTCTGCTTGGGCGACTATGTGGAGGAGAATAACATGTGGCTTGAATATTAATAAACACTAAAGTAGTATACTGCATTTGTGGTCGCTGGTTTGGTTTTGTGTGTTTTTTTATTTTTTTAATCAAACCTGCTTTGTTAAATTTTGTTTCTGGTTTAGTGCTGATGATTACTTTCAGGGGCAATGCCAAAATGTAGGTTTTGGAAGACATATATGGTCTAATTTTTGACTAATGCTAATGATTGTTTGCAGTGCTTCAGTAATAAGTCAGAAAAAATAAACATGCTGCATTTGTGGAATGTGGACGTCATTATTAATTAGGAACATTCTTTTAGGGGTTGTTGGGTTTTATTTATTCATTTTTTAAGTATAAAGGGGATTTTGAAAGCATGGAAGATTCTTCCTTGAGAATTGTTGAGGGATGATGAGAACCGTAGATTTGTCTTTTCACTATTTTTTAAGTTCCTAGAAAATACCAGCCTATTATGCAGACATCTTATAACCCTGCATCACAGTAAGTCTGTGAATTGTAATAATTGAAAGTGTGGCTGGGCAAAGATTTTCATGAGACAGATTAAATGATGGGTAAACAAACAGTGAGGGGAGGTATTTGTTATGGTTTAACCCTAGCTGGCAGCTAAGCCTTACACAGCTGCTGTCTCACCCAGCTGGATGGAGGAGATAATCAGAAGGGGAAAGTTGAGAGAACTTGTTGGTTGAGATAAAGACAGTTTAATAGGTAAAAACAAAGCTGCATGAGCAAATCACAAAGCAAAATAAGGGATTAATTCACTACTTTGAATTGGCAGGCAGGTGTTCAGCCATCTCTGGGAAAGCAGGGCTTCATCATGTGTAATGGTTGCTTGGGAAGACAAATGTCATATCTCTGAACACCATCCCCCTTCTTTATTCTTTCTTCCAGCTTTTATTGCTGAACTTGATGTTATATGGTATGGGATATCCCTTTGGTCAGTTGTGGTCAGCTGTTCTCGCTGTGTCCCCTCCCAACTTGTTGTGCATCCTCAGCTTACTCACTGGTGGGGCAGGGTGAGGAGCAGGGAAAGCCTTGAGTCTGGAGTGAGCACTGTTCAACAATAGCTAAAAAAAATCTCTATGTCAACACTGTTTTCATCACAAATCCAAGCCACAATGCCATACAAGTTACTATGAAGAAAATGAACTCTATCATAGCCAAAACTGGTACAGGCTTTAAATTCGGTTCAGTTACTGTGTTAGTACTTGGCTCTTGGAAGTCAAATAGTCAACTCATCAGAGTGAGTTAGATATTTTCTTCTCACCAGCTTCAAATGTGGAATATTGACTTGTCTGTCCCTAAAGGCTGAGAACAAATGTGCTTTTTATGCGAGTAGTCCTGCAGAGGTCAGTCTGCCACAGCTGTGCAAGGGAATATTCTTTAAGAAACCCAAAACCTCACGAAACTTCCCTCTTCTTCAAAGGAAAAAACCCACAAAACAAAACCAATAAAACACAACAACAACAAAAGGACCCCAAAAACCTGAACCAACAGCCACACCTCCCCAGACAGCAGTAAAGCCAGACTTTAAATGTAGAAAGCACTTTATTTTGTAGGTCAAGTTCTTTTGTTTGTGTGGCAGGAACCTTATCCTGATGTTTCCTTACCTCACTTCTCAAAACTATCAATAATTTGCCAGCTTTATGTGCAATTTCAGTGTTCTCAAAATCTTAATCTTTGTTATCTTTACTTCTGTATGATACCCTTTTGCATTAAAATTATAATTTCAGATAGGTGCTGGCTTGCTGTTTTAAGCAATTAACTGAAACCAGTGATTTTTTTTATTTATTATTTTTAGAGTTTGTATGAAGTAGCACCATTTATCTTCCTGTCATCCAAGAAAAATTAGAGGCACTCAGTGGAACTACAAAGAATTGTATATTAACTGTGGAGGACAGACAAGGGAGAAAGAGAGGAAGTATTGACTTTCATGAAGTGCCATGGCAGCTGTGTTTATTATTGAAGAATATCTGTTTTGGCAGATGAGTTGCAACTGAAGTTGCCAAGGAGTAGTTTGAGTAGAGACAAGCATCATTAGACATTGTTCTCTCAAAGGTTTTGGCTAGGTCGCTGGACTAGCTGTAAATTTGGGTCAAGGACCTGAGTGTGTAAGGTAGCCTCATTTATCATCAGTCAAGGTTGAGATAATAATCATCAGTCCATACGACTCTAGCCGAGAAGTGAACAACTTATTTGGGTTTAGCAATGATTTGAGAGACTCATCAATAAAATCACCAATAGTCTTCAGTGCAGTAATCTGTCCATGTCTCAGGGGCCAGCGTGATTTCTTGGCAGCGGAGAAAGGAGAACAAAGTGGGCAAGGTGGTTAAGGTTCCTTTTGTTTCCTGTTGCTTCCTCTGCATAGAGACACCTTGGAATCTCAGGATTAATTCAACAATGTCATCTAAGATGGAATTCTCTTCTCGTACAAAACGGTCCTATCTTGTTGCTTTGAAATAATTCAAACCTCTATAAGCTATGCATACTCTCTAGTTCTATGCAGAAATTGTTCTTACAGTACTGGTATTGACACTGCCATTCCTGCTTGTTTTCACAGAATCACCTAAGTTGTAATGGACCTTTTAAGATCATCTAGTCCAACCAATGAAAAAAAAATCAACAACAACAACAAAAAAAACCCAACAAAAACCCACACACCCACACAAACCCCACACCACACTCAAAACAACACCAATCCACTACTAGTCCATATCCCTGAGTGCCATGTCAACTCGTCTCTTGAACACCTCCAGGGATGGTGCCTCAACCACCTCCCTGGGCAGCTCATTCCAATGTCTGAAAACCCTTTCAGTAAAGAACTATTTCCTAATATCTAAACTGAACCTCCCCTGGTGCAACTTGAAACCATTACCCCTTGTCCTGTCATCTGTGATCTGGGAGAAGAGACTCACCCCCACCTCTCTACAGCCTCCTTTCAGGGAGTTGGAGAGAACAAGAAGGTCTCCCCTCAGTCTCCTCTTCCTCAGACTAAACAACCCCAGCTCCCTCAGCCTCTCCTCATAAGGCTTGTGCTCCAGACCCCTCACCAGCTTCATTGCCCTTCTCTGGACCTGCTCCAGCACCTCAATGCCTTTCTTGTAGTAGGGGGCCCAAAACTGGACACAGTGCTTGAGGTGGGGTCTCACCAGTGCCAAGTACAGGGGGACAATCACCTCTTGGATCCTACTCACCATAGTGTTCCTGATTCAGGCCAGGATGCTGTTGGCCTTCTTGGCCACCTGGGCACACTGCTGGCTCACGTTCAGCCCACAGTCAACCAACACTCCCAGGTCCTTTTCTGCCAGGCAGCTCCAGCTATTCTTCCCCCAGCCTGTAGCACTGCCTGGGGTTGGTGTGACCCAAGTGCAGGACCCGACATTTGGCCTTATTGAACCTTTTTTATTTTTTTTTTTTTTTATTTTTAAATTGAAATTTAAACAAAAATAAATTTTTAAATTGAATTAAAAAATGTTTAATTATGAACAAAATGTCTTCCTTGGAAATATTCCCAGTTCATGTTGACGTTGGCATAAATTTAGCTAGGCCACCTCAGTAGGATACAGTGTTCTGCTAATAGAGCTGTGGAACTTCATACCACGTAACTTCTTGCCCGCTTGGAGGGCAGGCAGAGCAGGTCTGCATTTCTTTGCATGTAATTTGCTGTTAAATCCTGACTGTGTCTGCATTGAGCTGTAACTGTAGACAGAGACACACTTGGGTTGATTTGAACTAATTGAGTTGATCAAGTGTTGCCGATTAGTTCAATTTGCACCAAGTCCCACTTGTCTTGTCTTCACTTGGAACAACAGCAGCAAGTGAATTACCACATCAGAGCTCTTGTTACATATGGACAAGAGAGGGATACAGTGTTTCTGGTTGGGAGACTGACTGACAGGCTTTTGAAAAAAATTTGGTCATTTTCAAATTTGACTGACCCCTTTTAACTACCATGGAGAGTTTTCTTTTTTGTAGGCTACTAGTGTTCCAGATGTAGAATTTAAAAAGTGGTAGTTGAGTAGCTATTGTACATTATATTTGTCTGTTTGGCAGGTGTTTGTATTTCAATCTGTGCTAATTGTAAATTTTAATCTATGTTATTTCTACATTTATGCATTTTTTTCACTCATGACTCTGCTTGCCACTCTCCAAAGGCATCAGTAAAAATATCTTCGTATTTTTGGTGTGATTTTTGCTCTTCTCAGCTGATACACTGTAAGGAAGAGAAAAACACTTCACAAATGCTAATGATAAAAGTTGTACAACACCTCAAAGCATAAAGGTAACGTACTAATATTCCTATTACAATATTTGGTACTTGAGAGTTGCCTTGCAGTCATAGCTCCCATGGAACAAGGATTCTTCTCCTAAAGTACCTTTGAAGCCCCTTCCCTTTTTTGCAATGGAAGAGTTTCATGTCATCATTAAGATGCATATACACTACTGTTTGGTCTATACAAAAATGAAGCACTTTTTAAACATAACTACAAATGGAACAGACGTCAAAATTTCAGTAAAATTACTGAAGTGGATGCTTACAAATGCTACATTTTATGATCCTTACTCATGATGTTGAGTACTTAAATTCATTGATCTATAGTTTTCTATTTAGTGGGATTTCAGGGGCAACAGAATTTGTGCAACGGGAGTAACTCTTGCTTTCATGCAGATCTGCCTCTTTTCTTGGGCGGGGTGAAACTTTAAGAAAGAGCTGTAAAACTCAGCTTAAAATCAATGAGCTAAAGTTTTAAATTTGCACTGGAAAAAATGTTTTCAGTAAAACCAGTTTGTTGGGAAAGCAAAAACAATTGTGGGGTGATCTGTTTCATATATTCCTTTCTTAAGAAAAAGAAAAACTTCTACTCCTTTGCGTCCAAATGTTTCTACTGAAAATAGAAAGCAGTTTGAAGTCTCCTGAGAGCTGACATTCTGGATGTTTTACACCTCCCTTCTGCTAACTGCATTTCCTATGTTGCAAAATATTTAAACACCTTGTGCATTGTGTAAGAAATAGTTGGTTTATTTTAATTTTTGAGATAAATATTTTGGTTCTTCTCCAGTTAGCTACCACCAAAAAGGATGAAATTGCCTAGAATTATTTCTCCTTTTGCTTATTACTGTTTTTCTTCTTCTGTCTCCATCTCTGAACAGTTTTTCTTCCACATGTATGAGTAGTGCACTTCCTTAATCTTTTCTTCAAGTTCATTGAATCTGGAAGACATTTTTCTTCCCACTTTCACTTTTTTGTGTTTGACAGAATTTAGTGCATAGGCAGTGTTGCTATTTGTCCTTTATGTCAGTGAGCCCTCTGTGGATGTTTTTGGTTGGTTTTTTTGGGTACCTCTTAAGTGGTGGTATAGGAGACACAAATATTTAGAAAAATTACAAAACAGTGATTTTGAAAATGAGGAACCTCTGTTAGGAAGACCTAAGGGCAAATGTAGTACATAAAACTACCTCAAACTCTTCTTTAAAAAACAAACTAATTAAAAATGCCCAGCCAACCAAAAATTTTACTAAATTACAAATTGTCTGTCTTTTTAAGGCAAATGTAAACTCTCTCTGAAAGCAGCAGATGGCTTTGCCTTCCATTAAGCCTTTTTTTTTTTTCTTGCAGTATGTACAGCTGTCTATAAAAAGATGTGCTTGTGCTTTCTCTTCATGAAGCAGTTATTTACAGGTGGAGTGGAATGTACTGCATATGAAAATTTGTGGGAATTATTTATTTACAGCTGTGGTGGGTTGACCCTGGCTGGATGCCAGGTGTCCACCAAAGCTCCCCTTCCTCAGCTGGACAGGGGAGAGAAAATACTACAAAAGGCCCATGGGTAGAGATAAGAACAGGGAGATTGCAGTCACAGGCAAAACAGACTCAGCTTGGGGAAACTAGTTTAACTTATTACCAATCAAATCAGAGTAGAATAATGAAAAATTAAAGTGGAATCTTAAAACACCTGCCACCCCCCCAGGATTAACTTCACTCCTGATTGTCTCTCCCTCCTCCCCCTAAAGGGTTCAGGGGGACAGGAAATGGGGGTTGTGGTCAGTCTATCACATGTTGTCTCTGCTGCTCCTTCATCAAGGGGAGAACTCCTCGCAGTCTTCCCTGCTCCAGCCTGGGGTCCCTCCTGCGGGAGGCAGTCATCCATAAACATCTCCAACAGAGTCCTTCCTGCAGGCTACAGTTCTCTGTGAACTCCAGCACGGGTCCCTTTAATGGCGTGCAGTCCTTCAGGAACAGACTGTTCCAGTGAGGGTCCCCTGCGAGGTCACAACTTCCTGCCAGGAGCCTGTTTCCAGCATAGGCATCCCATGGGCTCACAGCCTCCTTTGGGTGCATCCATCTGCTCTGGTGTGGGGACCTCCATGGGCTGCAGGTGGATGGATATCTGTTCTGCCATTAACCTCCACAGCCTCTGATGTCTTTCTGATCTGGTGCCTGGAGCACCTCCTCCTGCACTGACCTTGGTGTCTGCGGAGTTGCTGTTCTCACATATTCTCACTCCTTGCTCTGGCTGCTGCTGGTGTTGTGCAGATCTTTTTTCGCCCTTCTTAAATATGTTATCACAGAGTCACTACCACTGTTGCTGATGGGCTTGGCCAGTGGTGGGTCTGTCTTGGAGCCGGCTGGCATTGGCTCTATCGGACATGGGGTAAGCTGCTACAGGTTTCTCACAGAAGCCACCTCATTGGCTTTCATGCTACCAAAACCCATGCTATGCAAACCCAGTACAGCAACTTCTGTGCTTATTGGATATTTGCATCCAGATAAGTTTGTGCAAGAGTAATCACAGCTTATCAGTAACTCCCTTGTGCTCTTCCACATAAAACGGGGATGGGACATAGACATGTTCTGAGAAGATGAGGTAAACCTGAAGGATGGACCTTGCCTGTCTCACTGCTACAGGGGAATGGGAGAAGTGGAGGTTTTACCATGATCCCTGCCTTGTGCAGTAGCTGTGAAGTGTCAGCACTGATAAAAATTCTAAGGTGCTGATTCAGGAGGCTTTGGATATTAATGGTATTTCTGACGGTCTTTGGCCCAGGGCAGCTGCTTACTGTTCAAGTTGCCTACTTGAACAGCCAAATGTTGCCAATGTTATGTTGGAAGTGCAATGAGTGTGTGGAGGAGTTGGGAAATAGCTGAGATCTGCTTAAGGAAGTTAAGAGTATGTTTTCCAGTGGATTGATCACTGATCGCAGTACTTCATGCCTGCGGGAGCAAGTTAGATAAACAGATCTTATGCTTGTGAGAAGTATGCCTGGTCATATCTGTTCAGGACTGACTGACAGGGGGTTTGTGCCATGCTTTTTCTTATGACAATAGTGTATTTCTGGGTGCCTTTTGTGGGAAATACTGTACTGTCTTCCTGTAGTGTATATTCAGCCTTCCATATTACCCCATTCTTAGAGCTTTATTAACAAAGAAAAAGTACTATTTTTTGATTATGAAATAAACAGTGTTACTAATAAGCAGTGTTTATTATGAAATAACCACAAAATATTTCATTTAAATTTGATCTTTTTACGCCTTGGAAGTAATCTCTTTAAAAAAATTTTTTGTTAAGGTGGAACAAATGTATTACTACAGAAGCTTTAACAGCATGGAGCTTGTCTAACCTGGTGGGAGCACAGTCTTGCGTATTGCTGTGCCCAGTCAATACTCTATTATTGCACATTAAGTGGTTTGCTACAGTATCCTGTGCACACAGTATTAGAAGGGATATTATCTAATTTTCAAAGTGATAATGGTATAAGAAGTATGCATTTTTTATTATTAAAAACCCAAACTATTGCCTCCACTAAGTTAATGTTTCTTTTATATACAGTTAGCACCCAGGAGACTGACTCATAAATCATCAGAGAATTAAATGGGAAGCACAAAGTTTTGGAAAACTAGAATTTATTATAGACTCGGGGTCTTTGAATGTACCTGCAAACAAACTTTTACTTGCTTAATAGTATTTTTATTTGACTATTGTGTTCTTTATTCATTTTGGTCAATTAGAAAGATGTCGAAAATGAACCCAAACAACTTTTAACAAGTAACAACATTAACATGGAGAGGAAAAAAAAAACCCACATAATTTTATATTGGATGTTTACTGCTACTTCGAGTGTTCTGTCAATTTCTGTTTGGATGGTTCATACAAGCACCATTTTCATATGTTTCTTATACAATATAGTAGGATCTTTCTTCATGGGAGTAGTATGTATTACTTTGAAATTCATATTTGTAGAGGTTTTTTTATCACTCCCCCAATATAATGGCATACAAGTGTAAAAATTTTTAATAAGTTTTATGAATTTAGTTGAGGTATGTGGTTTGTTTAGTACATCTAGTGTTTCCCATCATAGGAGTCATGAGACATGACATGTTAATGTCAATAGAAGTGTGTTTTGGATTTGTTTCTGGGGGCCCAGATAAGGGAGTCCTAATGTTTAAAACCTCAAATTTTCTAAAATCTTGTCTTCTAGTTTCACTGAAGTTAAACATTTTGAGTTCAGTTTTCTTCTTCTCCCTGCCAGGTTCATACTGCCATTAGAAGTGAGGAGGCACTTAAAGGCTCCTTGGGATTTTCTGTTTTGTTACGGATCGTTGTTTAATTTTAGGTGAATCTGAAAATAATAAAAACTGGTTTTAAAATGCAGCTTTTGCAACTAAGTAATTATAATTTGGAAAATGTCCTTAGTGAGCGTAAATCTACCCCTTCACATTTCAGAGCAGTAATTTTGACTTGAAAGGATGTGTGTCTGCAAGACAAATGATGGTAAGCTGCTGAGCTTGATGGGAATTTGTTCTTCTTGGTTTACAAGTGGGATGAACAGTTCAATCCAGTCTTTATGCTTTAATAGTAAAAGCAGATTAAAAAAAGGCTAAATATACATGGAAATCAAGGGCTTTTTGGCACCTTGAAGGAGTGCCTGTAATGTCTGTAGAAATGTCATAAATCAAACCTTCATAACAAAGGCTGACCTTGGCTTGAGATATCTTAAGTTAATATTCTTTTTCTGGAAAAATATGGAGAAGCTGCTATTAGAATACGTGTTGTTACATCTACCTTTATGGCAAAACCCCTTAGTTCATTGAAAACATGGACTCATTTTCTAATGAGTTTCTAGAAGCTAATGCTAAAGCTGGTGTGGATGAAAACGTATCTTCTTAGAAAGAACTTCCAGGGGAAGAGTTGTCTGTGTGCAGCATCAGAACGCAGAAGGCTTTTTGTCAGAGATTTCCAGGACTCCAGGTGCATTACTTTCTGAGGCAGGACTGCAGTAACTTGCCAAGAGTTTGTATTTTAATTACCTCTTCCCAATGCAGCTTCTTCATCTTAAAACAAACAAACAAAAAAGCCCCAATGGGAAACAAACAAGAAGACCATCCCAGAACAGCATCACCTGCAAAACTATCGGTAAATGTCTTGTTTTAAAACTGCACCAATCCAAAGGTTTAAAATAATGTTTAAAAGAGCCATAAGGCAAAGGAAAAAACGTATATGAGAAATGGTGTCAACTTAGTGAACTTGGAAGTCTAATAGCTGTGTACTGAGGAGAACTAGAAAAGGAACTTCTGTCAGACTTATAGGACTGGAAGAACTGGGGAGACCAGTAGGAAAAAGAAATATGGTGAATTCCATGGTACTTTTTTTTAAATTTCTTGCAAGCAGATAAGTTTATACTAGATTATAGTAGATAGTAGTATGCTTTTGAGTTTGTCACAACATGGTTAATATTTTTCCAGTTGTATTTGTTTGATGGGTTGTTATATCACTTGAGCATTAGTTTGGGAATTATACACAAACTTTGCTGAGGAGCAGAAAGACAGACATAGGCTTTGCTTGGAAAGGCTGTCTTAGGCAGTGATGGACTTTCTGATATGTCAGTAAGACTCCAGAAGTCCAGGAGATCCCCATGTGTTTAATTGATTAGAGTATCAAAGTAATACTGGTTGCTGGCAGTACTGAAGGAAGCTTTCTTTGAGTAATGTACTCTGATCTGATTTTATGTCATCAGCAGTCCTGTATTCTATGAAGAAATTCCAGCCAGATGTGTGCATCAGCCGGTGTGTGTGGTTACTATGGCCCACAGGACAGTATAATTCTGTGCTTTGTTCAGTTAATCACTATGCAAAATGCCTTAATACTTGACCAGCTCGTGAGAAGAGAAAAACATAACAAACGGGGTCTTCAATGCAGCTGAGGTTTTGAAGGTGGACAGCCAGGAAAACAAGTCATGTGCCTGTGAGGACATTACTTCAGTACACAATATGTTAACTACATCTGGATTTAGCATAATCATCCTTGACTAATTTGAAAATAAGGGAGAGGGTTTAAGTGCTGAATAAATAAATTACTTAATTACATGTTATCAGAGAGGAACAGATGGTCAGTTTAGTGTGCTTTCTGACTGCTTATGCTTTCAAGAGATGGTGGATCTCCACTGATTCTTGTACTGAAGACTTCCCAGTGTCAATAATTCATCTGTGGGTACACCAAACAACTTTTTACTGTTACCTTTTAAGTGTGCCTTACCAAGACCTATCTTAGGTGACTGAAGGGTGTCAGTGTCATCAGGAACTAACCTTTTATAAGGCTTTTTCTTTTCCTTATATAGTAACTGTGTATTTATTGTAGTGCTAGTTATTCTGAAAGGTGGTAAATGGCTTTGAGATACAGAGAAGAACCTAATGAGGTTCAATAAAGGCAAGTGTAGGGTCCTGTGCCTGGGGAGGAAGAATGCCAGGCACCAGTATAGTTTAGGGGTGGACCTGCTGGAAAGCATGGATAGTAAACTATCCATGAGCCAGCAATGTGCCCTTGTCACCAAGGGGGCCAATGGGATCCTGGTCTGCATAGGGAAGAATGTGCCCAAGAGGTCAAGGGAGGTCATTCTCCCCCCCTACTCTGCACTGGTGAGGCCACTGGAATATTGCATCTAGTTCTGGGCTCCCCAGTTAAAGAGAGATAGGGAACTACTGGAAAGAGTCCAGCATAGGACAACAAAGATGATTAAAGAATTGGAGCATCTCCTTTACGAGGAAAGGCTGAGAGAGCTGGGACTCTTTAGCCTGGAGAAGACTGAGAGGAGACCTTAGTAATGCTTTTAAGTATCTAAAGAGTGGTTTGAGGGAGGATGGAGCTGAACTCTTTTCAGTGGTTCCCAGTGACAGGATGAGGGGCAACGGGCACAAGCTGGAACATGGGAAGTTCTACTCAGATATGAGGAAAACTTCTTTGCAGTGAGGGTGCCAGAGCCCTGGCACAGGCTGCCCAGGGAGGTCGTGGAGTCCCCTGTTTTGGAGGTTTTCAAGCCCCACCTGAATGCCATCCTGAGTGACATGCTCTAGCTCTGGGCAATCCTGCTTTGGCAAGGGAGTTGGACTGGTTGACCTCTATGGTCCTTCCAGCTCTAAAAATTCAGTGAAATTCAGTGAAATGTTTCCACTTTAACTAATGATTTTTGTTTAAATGAAGATAAGAGGAACAAGCCAGGCTTTAACTTTTGTACTTTCGTATTAATTAAGAGAAAGTAAAACAGCAAAAGGGAAATTCTCTATTCTAAAGCAGCAGTAATAGGAAGCAGTTTGTCTCTATCTTCTTACATAGTGATAAATATTTATCTATTACCTATTGTTTCTTAAAGGTAGCACATTTAGTACTTCTCTCTCCCTTTGTGCATACATCAAAATAAAATGCAGTATCAAATAAATGCTTGAGCCTTATTCAAATGCTGAACTTTAATTTAGAATTCATTCTTAGAATCAGCTTGATTTCTAGATTTTGAGTTTCTTCTGTTAATCCTTTATTTCTCTGCTTAATCTTTTGGTTTGTTCTTTTTTTTTTTTTTTAAACCCTCATTCTATATTATTTTTACTTGGGTTATTTTGAGATAAAATCTTCTGTTGAGGATCAAACCAGAAATTTAGATACCAAGGAAAGCATTGGGCAGGAATGAGTGCAAATGCCAGGTCATCACCTAATCTCAGCATCCTTAATTTCCACATTCCTGCTCTATGCCTTCGGTATTGTGGCTCTGGAAGTCAGGGCCCATGTATTCAGGGCTGCTGTATTCCATGTGCACACAACTCTTAGAGGGGATACCTGTTTTCTAATCTGCCTGGAGACAATAGAATAAGAAATAGAGTATCAGTTTCTGTTACGTAATTGGATTGATGATTAGTGTATGTGACAAGGCAGGGTCTTTATTTAATTAACTTAAAATAGGATGCATCAATGAGTAGCTGGAAGAGGAAGGCCATGTTTGCTACTGCTTGCTACAAATACTACTTTAAACTTTGTGTAAATTCAGTTGATTATTAAAGTGGATTGCACTGTAGGTTTTTTTGGAAGTTGCAGTAGATTCCTGGATTGTATCCAAATGAGTGTGGGGGGGATCCTGTCATGTTGGTTGTTTGCTTTTTTCACTACATCTTCTTTAGAACTGGCAGCTTTCAGTCTTCTCACTTGAAAAACTTCAAAACCAGAAAAAAAACAAAAAAGAAAACAAAAAACCCCAAACCACCCAAACGGCAGATTTGAGTCACAAGCTGATTTTTGAAAGGTAAAAAACAGATGGGTTGTCTAATTTCTGATGGAATGTGTTGGAAGGAACTATACTGAACAGCTAATGCCCCAGTGAATCCACAAGGACCTAAAGTGACTGAACATGTCAGTGGAAGATGTCAAATCCTATCAAAAGGAAAGACCTCTGTGGGATTTGTATCTGCCCTTGCCTGCCTTGGTAAAGAGCCTTCATGGAGGTAGAAGAGTATATAGATGCTGAAAGTCTAGTTATAAAGCTTTTGCAGCACTCTGAACTCTTCCAAGAGTCTCTGCAACTTTTTTTAAAATTCAGTTTTCCCTGAAAAATCTGCATATAATTTGAATGAAATTGAATATGTTTCAGGGCTCAAGCAGCATGTCTTCCATCTGAGGCAAAATGGAGATGAATTTCAATTAGATATTCCCATTATAATCTGTCTCCACCTGTAGTTTTCATCAAAATTGCTGGGAAGTGTGATATAATATATGATCAGGATTTGCCCACTAGCAGCAGTGTGCCCATTATCTTAGTTTCAAAAAAAAGTGCAGAATAATTAGTGTGATGCATGCATGTGTGTGTATATATATCAACTTCTCACAGTGAATGACTTAATTGTGAGAGGTAATTTGTATCAGATTTGACAGTAGATGTATATGTATGCGTTTTGTGTGTGTAATATGTATAATTGTTTATGTTCTTTTCATCTTCATGATAATACAGATTACTAATTAAGTTGATAAAGTTAAGTGTTTCAAAAGATTTATTGTGATGTTGGAAGAGTAGTTAGTTACTTTTAAATTTCTGTTTTGTAATGGTGTTTTGTTCTGAACTTGATTTTTATTTAAAGCTCTTTATGCACTAACCCACAAAGTGAACCCTAAAGCCTTAGTTTAGTTAGACCAGGCTTATGGTCCACTCATGAGGTGTCTGTCAGCATCCTCCCATCAGTTCTCCACCAATTTCTACTTTAGCAGGGCTCTTGCCATGCAGGGATGTTTTGATGCCATGAAATGGACTCTCTCCACTGCCATTTAATTCCCACCACTTCCACAGTTGGGGGATATTTACTCCACATAGGTGATGATAAAATAAATATTCCATCTTTCTCACTGGCTTATACAAAGAGATTTTTGAAGATTTGTCATGTACATGGAGATAGTTCTTTTTCTTGAATAAGCAATAACTTGGACTTGTGTTTCAGGCAATACCAATTTCAAGGCCATGTTAAAATTATTTGGCGGCTTGAGTTCCTAAGATGGCAATTGCGTTAATTAGTTTCATGACAGTAGTATGATTAAAAAGTTCCATTAGTACTTGGAGTGCTTGTTTTTTTGAAAAAAAAAAAAAAAAAAAGTGCATATCTTTTTCCTGAGAACACTGTAAGAGGTATAGCTTACTGCCCTGTTCCAGGCTGCTCTGGGACTGTTTTCAGTATAGTGTTCATCTGCTGCATCACTTTGGAAGGTTTTAGATGTACATCTTTGTATTACCTGGGATGTAGCAATTGCAGAAGGGAGAAGTGAATCACTGAGTACTGCAGTGTTGTTGAGAGGTGTTTTCAGATTAGCTGTAGTGGTAAGAAACAAAGGTGAATGTAGCTGTGGTGCAGTATTGAAAAGAGAAGGGTAAAATTTGGTGTTGAACTGTTAAGGGTTGAAAGGGAGATAATTTGATTATGTTAATAAAGTGTTCCTTGTTCAGAAAGACTTGACAGAGCTCTTTAGTTTGGTGGTGGTTTCTGTTGAGAGGAATGGGCAGTATTAAGTGGAAGATGCAAATTAATATACTTCAAGAGAGACTATGGGTGCCTTGGGAGTGCCATATGAAGTTGGTGTGAGGCTGCATCAAATTGCTAATATGTGAACAAGTGCTTGGATTTTAGTGTGGTTTGATTTTTGTGCCTTATACCTGAGAAGATGGAGTTGGCTCTTTCTGCTGCTAAACAAATTGGCATCTGCTAATTTAAATCATCTTCTGTATTTTCAATGTGGGTCTTAAGAAAACTGCGTATCCTTGTGTTTGATATTGCAGGGTGAATAATACCTTGTTCTGAACTGACACTATTAGGTAACCAATCATTCCTTCCATCCTTCCTTACTCTGATAAACGCAACAGTCCTGCTGATGGGTCATTTCACTGAAAGTCAATCTTATCTAGTGGAGGTGTGTGCTGCAGGCTGGAGCTGACTCTGGAGTTCCTGTGTATCATAGCTTCGCCAGCTGCTGACACACATTGATAATAGACTTCTTGTTAAGCAGCAGCTTTGATAGAAAAATTGGGTGAGCTTAGGTAAGTGTGTCAATTTTGTGCTCCAGTGAATAAAATTCACCTGTGGGCTTGTGGGTGAAATAAGGAGAATTCAGATTTTGGTATGTGCATGCCGAACTTTGAGAGATGGCAAAAACCTCAGTACCAGCAACCAAGAAAGCAGGAGCAGATAAGGCAGGCATCCCCCTGAATTTTGTAATCTAGAATAGAAATGTTAGAATTGTCATCCTATTACTGCCTCAAGGAAGAAAGTGATGGTGATGTGTTTTTATTGAGACAAACATTGCAAAGAAAACCCAGCCCCAAACAAAAATCCAAATCAATCAAAAGGAAACATGGTATGAATTTTAAGGCCCTGAGACAGTACTGGTGGCATATAGTGAATATTTTCAGCCTGCCTTACAAGGAAAATGTTTTGTAAGAAGGAGTGTGTAGCGCAGTGGTGTGACTGAAGAGGAAAACAAAGCATTGCTGTAGAAGAAATGAGCAGCAAGATTTCCCTGAGGCCTAAAGCTTAGCAAGATTCCCAAAAACATTGTCTGGACAAGATCATCCAGAGTTAGCAGGGGTATATATTTTAAAGAGTCAAGTGGAATTTTAGAAGCAATAGAAATTGTGTCCTTGGGTCAAAATCCATTAGGGTTTGGGAGGAGCTTAACTGCCTTTTTCAAAAATTCTTCTACTTCACACTACTGGCCTGTCATCAAATGAAAATATAGGATTAAGACAACCGCATCTAACTGGATATATCAGCTTTCACTCTTAGCAGTGGATCACAATTTTAGGCTTTGCTGTATCATACAGATGCATGTGTATTTTCTTTTCCTTTGGCAAGTCAGGAAAATAATGAAGACATCAAGGGAAAGAAAAATACTGGTTCCTTCACTTGACCTGTGAACAAATGTTACATGCAAACATCCTGAAGCAGATGCTCTTAAACCATTAGAGGAGCTGGGAACCTAGTGACAGCAACTAATGGGGAAAATGCCAGGAAGTATTGGCAACAGAATGGCAATTGAGGGGTTTGGAGCGACTCATAAATACTAGGAATACTCAAGTAAATATGGTGTTAGACCAAAATGCTCAAGGTAAAAAGACAGCTCTTGAATTATTTCAAATGACCTAGTAGCCCTTAACATGAATTATTTGTTGAACAGGTTCGGTGTCTCACACTGCTGAAAACAAATCTCTCTCAAAGCACCTCCTGTGCAGGGCAATAGACAGCAGAGCATGCTCTGGAGAGCTGGGCAGCATCAACAGCAAGTTTTACATGTTTGGTGCCAACGTTCTGGTCTTAAGGGGGTGGGCTGTTGTTGTCGTTGATCTTCTTTAGGTAGAAATGATTGTGTTAGCATTTCCTAAAGATCTTACTGTACCAAGTCTTCACAGAATGTAAACTGTTCTGTCTGGGGGAAGTACAAAGCACTTGAAAATAAGGTCCAAAGAGTAGATTCAAATGGATAATTCTAAGTACTAATATCTAATGATAATTTTGAGTTGGCACATCTTCTGTCTTTCTAGAGTTGCCAAAATGTTCTTAATGGAAAACCTCACAGCTGCTCATACAAAAAAAAAAAATATTAGTGGTCAAGTGTTTTGGCAGTTTTGTTTTATTTTCCCGAGCTTCTGCTAGAAATGCTTGTGCTGCTTTCAACTGCTTGGGAAAATTTTCAGTGAGGGAATCAGCTGTTCTCAGTAAATGAATAGTCTTAAGTTTTTGTTGTAATAAATACTACTCCTAATTGTTTTTTAGCAGCCAAGGAACAACATCAGTTGCTAGTTATAGATTTCGGCTGAAACCACGACAACTGCCACTGAAAAGTTGGTACCAAGATTTTGTTTCACTTTCTTCCTTTTTTTTTATGTTCCTGACAAGATAAAACTAACTGGTGTAGACGAAAGATATTGGACAATAAAACCCTCAAACAGAAAGTAATTTTTCTTTTTTTGCACCATTGAAAAATAAAGGTTGCATGGGAGTCATTTCAGTGATCAAAATTTTTATTCATGGTTTCTGACTGAAAAATGATTACAATTTTTAGGTAACCACAGGTTCTGCAATGAAACAGAGGTTTTTAGAAAAACAAATTTCTTAATCTACAGCAGCTTCAAGCTGTATTTCAGTCCTGCTACTACTGGGTATGTTTGCATACAGTAGGAAAAACAATTTTTTTTTTCTTCTTCTTAAGTTGTTTACAAAGGCTATTTCTGGATGCCCTCTGTCCTGCGTAAGAAATACAGGTCTATTTAGAAATTCATTATGGGTCCTGGCTCTATATTGCCTATTCACATCCCTCAATTGTTTGCGAATCCTTTAACCTCAGCTATTCTGAAGAGTTTATTGTGGTTTGTGGCTGCTCTGAAGTAAGGAGTTTATTTAAACTGGCCAACTCCAACACTTAATACAGCATCTCTGAAACTGCCAGTGAGCCTAAATTAGATTGTCAGAGTCAACATACCCATCTAGTGAGCCTATTAAAATCTTAATAACTTTTAAAATTGGACTCTGGGTAACAAAACATTGTCCTTGTGCATTAGATTGTCAGTAGATAAATCCATTAAACTACATCATATCACGTTCCTTCTCTCTGTGTTAGAGACTGCCTAAACAGGAATTTTTAGAAATGCAGTGAGTACCTGTAATACTGGAACATCATAAATCAGTTATCATTGGACGACACTCAGCTCATCCAAATAAATTCTGCTGTGTTAGGAAAATTTTCTGCCTCTCTTTGGGTCATCTTACTGATGAAGTTTGTATTTCTGTGCCTGAGAGAGAGGTACTTTGTTTTAATGAGGCAAAAGTAGAGGGAAGAGAGCTATAGTGCTTGTTTGTTGCCTATTATTTCTGAACCCATAGTTCGTCGTGATCTTACTAAAGGAGCTGTCAGTTACATTTAAAATCAGACTTCTGTTGTCTCAGCTTAAGGTCTGTGCATGAAGACATGCTTTAAGTCCTGTAAAGTTCTATTGCTTTCTTCTCCCTCCATCTCTCCCTCCAATAAAGCGACAGATAACTGACAGGTGGCAATATCTATAATGCATTACCATAAATTGGAATTTCCTCCTTCAATTTACTCTGAATGGGAACAAAAAGTCTTCTGCCATGATTCTCACATATCACTTAAGTTCTCCTTACTAATAGATGCGAGTGGGAGGTCAAAAAGAAACTTTTTAATGGGAACAAAGTTGCAGCCTTAATTATGGAGGAAATTGTAGATTACTCATAATAATCAACTGAAGTTTGAATGTTAAGTTTGACTGGCAGAAAAACATCTGTCATCATTATTACTATGTATGAGACCAAATCCATTTGCAGACAAGCAGCAAGTGATTAGACAGAAGTAAGAGAAGTAAAAGGATATTTATGAGAAACTCCTTGTAATTCTTTTCTTCCAAGAAGGATAATTAGTGGCCTTTTGGATATTTCAGCCAGTTGTAATGCTTTCTGAAAGCAAATTAAATGAAACTAAGTATGGTATGACAGCAGTGACTGAAATGAGCCCTTCTGCTCCACTATCCTCTAGTCTTTGCATTGTGTATCTCTGTGCAAAGTGGTTATTAGCAAAGAATCTAAGGGGGCTTTTTGCACAGCAGTTAACAACTAAAGGAGGCTTAAAAGGTGGGGTGTGTGTAGCACATGTGACAGATGAGTCATTATTGAGAGTTAGCAATGTCTTGGAGTGCAGTTGTCAATTCTTCTGTGGCAGTGTCAGAATGTGTGCTTTAAACTTTGAAGAGAACCATAAAATGTGAATTGAGGAACATAGTAGTTAGGCAAAACTAAGGCAAAATAAATATGCCTGACCTGAAAGAGAGTCAGTCATTGAAGACTATGAAGTATATATCAGCCTTCATGAGAATTACTGGGTTTTTTGTGTCAGTATTAACAGCTGCAGTTGAAAACGCCACTAAACTCACTGAGCTATTTTCAGTAAATTTTTCTGCCTTAGTACAAAAGGGTGAACTTAACTTGGGCTCTCTTGAGCAACTGCAAGTTTTATCAGCTAAGCCATCCAAATGTTGGCACTTCGCTGTCATTAAAGCCTAATTAATAACAAATCTGCATCAGAGGATATTAATTACACTATATTTTAATATTTAGACAAAGCATTTTATTAGAAACTCAAGTAAAAGAAAAAGTAACAAAGACAATTAATTCTGCCAGCTATAGTCTGGTAATTTATCTATGGGTTTTCTCCTCAAGTGGTGAAATATTCATTTGCAATTCAGGTTTCATCCAACAAAGAAGATCTGATTTCAGATAATTCTCCTGTTAAGAAAGCAATAGTTACTTTAGTTTGCCATTCTTTCGCATCCACTGATCCCAGGAAAAGCACTCATTTATGAGAGAATTCAAAATAAAACAAAACATGGAACTTCTCATTTACAATAAATTGGTAGGTAGTTAGTTTTTTTTTTTTTATTATTCTCAAACAGTTACCTCTCAGTGGCCATATCTCCAAGGACATGAGTGCTATTTTAAATTATTATGTGAGTATCCACTTCTCCAAGGAAGCGTAGCTGTTCTTGTACAGTTTATAAAATGACTGTATACTAACCTCATTGAACACTAGGATATTTTTCTGTGTTTTTTTCCCCTCATTGTTTATAATGACCAAAATAGAAGCAACAAGGGATCTGTGTCTTTGCAGACACCACAGTCCTATTAACTTGTTACTTTCAAAGCTCACATAATAAATAGCAATTAGTAGCAAGCATGGCTCTTTAGATCAGGACCCTGTTGTGCTTGGTACAAATACACTACATGAAGCTTATAATTTACTGTGAATCTTTTATAATCTAAGCATAAAATGCATCCGTAGTGAAATTGGACAAATGGCTGAAGGTGGTGGAGACAGGGAAGTGATGCAGCAATGGGCCTCAGTGTTGCTCTACGGGCTTCATTCTCTGGCTTTTAGAAGGTTTTGACTTTGGGCAGAGAAAGCTGTTGAGTCTGGGACAGGAAGTGAACGTGGTCATGCCTCAGATGTGGCTAGTCTTAGTAAAGCTTGGGTTTAAGCATGAGAGAATGAAGTGAAGTATGAGACATCTCACAGAAATTAACTGCAACACTGTGCAATATGGTATTAAAATAACCCAACAAACAACTTAAAAAAAAAAACCCACAAAAGCATAAAACAAACAAAAAAAACCCCTTACTGGAGGATCTCCAAGCAGCTTGCAAATATCCATTAATTACCTCTCAGTGGGAAATGATACAAAGATCATTCACTTGTTTTGGAATTGGAAATGAATTGTTGTTACTGTGTAGATCAACGTTGCTACCATCTGTTAAAAGCAGGAAAAATAGTAGAGCTTATGGACAAAGCATTAATTTGCAGTTGGACATTCATAAACAGAATGTTGACCAACCTGACCTTGAATTTAAATTTTTAAAAACATATGAGACGTTTAGTGGTTTCACGTAGTAAAAATCTTCATAGCTCACATTTTGTATCATCTGACTTCTGAAGTGAAGATTGAGGCTTGCTACCTGGACACCAAAAACCTGCTTATGCTAGGAAAGGGTCATGTTTCTAACAGCCTGTGCAACAGAAAGGGGTCCGAAGCTTCAGGGATTTATAGGGCTGCTTGAACCTCTGAGCTTCTGCTGTTTTTCAAATTGCTTAAGTAAAATAACCACCAGCTGCAGTCTTGGGCTGTCAACTTTGCATTACTAATGTATTATAAACCTGCCCATCATTACCGTGATGCATTGTGTACAACAAAGACCAGCTTTAATAATGCTCCGTGTTTCAGTTCCTCACTTCTCCAGAACTTGTTTTTCTGTAAATACTGAAATAATTTGTAAACTGTGTAACTGACCTTGTCTGTGGTTTTTTGATTATACATACCTCCAAAGACATCTATTTCTCTCTTTAAGGATCTGGTCATGATAGTAATCACAGTTACCGTTTTCAGATTTGAGAGGATATTCAGGCAGTTTTGGTTTTAGCTACTGTTCCTATGACAATGACTTTTTTATTCTCAACGTATCAGTTATACCAGGCAAAAGGTGAAATTGTCTTTCACTACTTGAAAAGCTGGGCCAAAGTAGCCAACAAATGTTTAACTTCAAATACTTTGTTGCATGTGAACAAGCACTTTTGTCAGCTGCCTGAGTAAATAATAGCTCCTATTAGGTGTTAGCCAGTAAAAATGCACAATGAAAACTATCTTTTATTTTCTATAGAAATAATGCACTATTGCCCTTGAAGTAGCTGTAGGGCTTCTTTATTGAGAATGACAGCATGGGAATAAGGGTGTGTATGTGTGCTTTGCTACTTTTCTTTCTTTTTTTTTTTTTTTTTTGCTTTTACTGTTATTCATGAAATACTCATCTGTCTTCCTATTCTGTTCCTCCAGGTTTGATTAGCAGCCCAGTGTATTTTAGGGAGAAAGAGTGGGATGAAGTGTATGGCTATTATGACTGACCATGGGGAAAGATCCTTTTCCTGATGTGATCTTTGAAAGTGCACGGTGTTCTTGGTTTTGGTGGAGGTTTTGGTTGTTTGATTTTCATTTGTGTTTTGTTGTTTGTTTTATTTCTGAGCTGCTAAGAGAAGCAACGATGTGCAAGACATTTTAAGAATGGGGTAGTGGTGCACATGTCACACATGCTAGAAAGGAGGCAAATAAATGCAAAGGTGCTCTTTTGGGGAGTATACCAAGAGCTTTAGTGGCTCTGGCATGGAGGATTAGGGAGCCTTGAGTGTTAAAAGTCAAGCTGTTTGATAAAGATTAATTGTGGTTGTATCTGGTCATAAAAATTAGGATACCTTTGTTCACTTCCTGCTCCTTATGAACATTCATATACTTTTAGTCACCTTAGTAATTCTGAACTTTAATCACTTAGGTGTACTCCGTGGGAAGCTCTACCCCTTGTTAGTTTGTGCGTGTGTGTGGATTAAGTAGGATTTCTAGTAAATCTGGACTCCCCAGTAAAAGTGAGCTGCTGAGACACTGTATTTTAACTCATAAGTGTGACTTCTACTGCAACTGAAGAAATACATGTAATAAGACCCAAATTCTGCTGCTCACCACTTGGTGCCACTCTAGCTTTGTGAACTGCAGTCTCATCAAAATAACAGAATATCTTCCTCTACGTTTGCCAAATACTTTCTGAAATATAACACTGAGCAACCATCTTTCAACTATGTTGGTCTGAGTCAGATTAGATGGTGGCTGATGGGCAGTTTTCTGATACGGCTCAGAAGGGAAAGGAGATGGTGGTATCTATGATAGGGATTTTAAACTTGAATGTATGGACATGAAAGCACTGCAGGGTTTTGTTTTCTATGCTTCTGTCAGTTCAAACCTGAAACTGGACTAAACCATTTCAGTGACTGCTCTGAGACTGTTCTTTTCCTGAAGAGGAAGAGACAGCTGTTTTATGTACATGCAGGTATTTACATAAAAATTACAGTGAACTGTAGCATGTGTGTTGCTTACTCCCATTTATTTAAGTACATCTTACAAAGCACATCTGGCTGCTTAGACTCTAGGTTCTTGATCGGAGAGGTGTTGTGCAGCATGAGTCATTCCTCTATAGGCAACTCCATTGTCTTTGCTTTGTTTCCCAAGTGTGCAATTATACAGAAGGAGGCACACAGCCTTTTTCAAAGGGTAGTGAGGAGTCTGAAGCTGTGTTGATACTGAGAATGTATCATCTTTCTACAAAGTTCTGTTAATGATAATGTCAAAAAAGCGAAGATTTCTTGCAAAGTAAATGTTCTTATTTGCATGTTGTAGAATAACAAATTGCACCATCCGAATTGATTGTGGGATGATTGATAATGAGAGGACATAAGACTGGCTGGACAAAAGGTGTCTGTCTTGGGATGGGAGTAGTAAAATCAGAACCAGGAAAGGGAGAAAGGCTGTGGAACACTCTCTTTTGGACAGAGTGAGGAAATGGGGCTGGGATTTGAAGTCTAGGCTGGAGAAATGATAAGATAAAGTTGAGGATGGAAACATAAGCAGGAATAAGAGTTTAAAACCACTCTCGCAACGTGTCCTCTCTCCTCCTGTCTCCTCTGCTCCTCTCTGTTATCCTTCTCCCTGGTTGTGCAGGCACTTTTATTTTGTATATGCTTAACATTAGAAGTGTGAATCTAGGCCAATAGTTTTTCCTTCAGAGTGAAGTGCTGAGATCTGATGTGTGGCTAATGGGCACCTGGAAGCAATAAATTCGGTAAAATATCTGTAAAGTAAATATATACAGGAGCTGAATAAGATTGCAAAAAAAACCCCTAATTCCCATTTTTGCTAAGGACTTGACAAAAACTTTAAGAGAGATTTCCTTCTAAGTGTTTGACTTTATAACTATAGTTAATTTCAGTACAAGTTTTGTGTGATAGACATATATAGATAACAGTTCATTTTTTAGCTTCTTGCTGTGCCACCTTTAGTGAGATGTTCAGCAAATATCTGTATGAATATTACTTTCCTGGATTTTAAAGCAGAGAAAACTGTATCTGGATGATTCTGCAACAGAAATGTAGGAATTAGAATCAAATTACAGAACCTGGAAACTGGTTTAATACCCGTATTCCTGGAGAAGTGACAAAGGAACTTTAAGGGAGAGAGAAATCAAGTTATCAAAATTGCAGAAAAAACATGTAAAGATGGTGTTTTACACTTATCCTTTTATGATACTTCTCAGAGTTGCTAATTCTGTCACAGGATTAATGTCTTTCAGGAAACTATAGTCCTGTCAGTCTGAACTCGATACCAGGGAAGGTCATGGTCATCCTGAGTGCCATCACAAGCCACATAAGAGACAACTGGGGGATCAGGCCTAGTCAGCATGGGTTTATGAAAGGCAGGTCATGCCTGACGAACCCGATCTCCTTCTATGATAAGGTGACCCGATTATTGGATGAAGGAAAGGCTGTGGATATTGTATAACTGGACTTTCAAAAAGCATTCAATACTGTCCCCCGAAGAATTCTTGTTCAAAAACTGGCTGCACGTGGCCTGGATGAGCATATGATTCACTGGATCAAGCAGTGGCTGGCTGGAAGGTTCCAAAGACTGCTGCTCAATGGATTTAAATCCAGCTGGTGGCCAGTCACAAATGCTGTGCCTCAGTGCTCAGTGTTGGGACCATTTCTGTTTAACATCTTTATTGATGATCTCGATAATGGCATAGAGTGTATCATCAGCAAGTTCGCAGATGACACCAAGCTAAGCAGGAGTGTTGATTCACATGAGGATAGGGAAGTCTTCAGAGACAGATGGGCTGTGTCATTGGGCCAACATTAATGGTATGAGCTTCAACAAGGCCAAGTGCCAGGTCCTGCAACCCCATACACTGCTACAGGTTTGGGGAAGTGTGGCTGGAAAGCTGCTTGGCAGAAAAATATCTGGGGGTTCTAATTGACAAGCGGCTGAATATGAGCTGGCAGTGTGCCCAGGTGGCCAAGAAAGCCAATGGCATCCTGGCTTGTATTAGAAATAGTGTGACCAGCAGAAGTAGGGAGGTGATTGTTCCCCTGTACTCAGCACTG
>BJBW01012375.1:285-13600 GCA_004320125.1 Scolopax mira | reverse complement strand
CCGCTCTGCCAGCACGGAGCTGCCTTGGAAACACAGCAACAGGCAGCAGATGGGGCTCCCCCAGCCCTGCCGGGGGGGCTGCTATTTGCTCTGCCTCCTGTAGGCACCACTGCCAAGAAAGGGCAGCAAGGAACATCCTCACACCTCCTGGGCCTCCTCTGGCAGAAACAGGAGCATCAGAAGCCCATGGACAGTCGGTGTAATTCTACCCTAGGTTAATCCCAGGAAATCATTCGAAGCCTCCAGCAGCACAACTACAGCAGACACCTTCAATATTGTCTCCATTTGCCTTCCCAATGTCAGGTAACCATCTTTTAACGCAGTTGAATGCAAACTCAGTCTAACAACACTATAAATAAGAGCTATGGCTTTTACCTTCTTTCTACTGCAGTTGTCACAAGTAACCTCTGGGTGATCTTTACAGAAGGTGGGATTAAAATTAGTCTCCCCAAAGTAGGCCAGAAGCTGGATTCTCCGGCAGTCAACCAAATTCTCGCAGTAGTGAACCATGCTGTACAGGTTGTTAAAGTGGGTCTGCCTCGTGTGACTGTTCCCATCCTTCTCCACTGAAAGGCAAGAAGTTCAATTGTATTCGCTAAATCTGCACCTCTGCATTTTTACATATTATCAGGTAGACAAAAGAGTGTTCCTTTTTGCTGAAAAAAAAAGATGAGTAGGTTTAACCTAGGGCAGATTTTACCTTTAAAATTGTAAAGGCTGGAGAAGGGAACGTCGACTAGAATAATAAGAATCGAGATGGATACGAAAGAAAATGGTTTTGGCTAAAATTAAGTACAAGTGACAAAAATCTTTCACGACAGGAAGCCATTCAGGTGGAGATGCCCCGTTCTCCCATCCTGGCCAGACCATGCTATATGTGGCACCTCGAAAGGAGACAATAACCCAGTCTAAGGAAGCAGAGGCGAGTGGCCGTGTGACTGCCCTCAGGTCTCCGCTGCCTCAGAGGGGGGACTCACTGAGGATCAGCCTCCGGAGCCGGGTGACGTCGCTGTAGCTGTAGAAGAGCAGACAGTGAGACATCTCCCCATCTCGCCCCGCTCTGCCAGACTCCTGGTAGTACCCTTCCACCGACTTGGGCAGGGAGGCGTGGATGACGTAGCGCACGTCAGGCTTGTCGATCCCCATTCCAAAGGCGATCGTCGCACATATCACCTGGGAAGGAAATCATCAGCTGTTACACAGAGTTCTCTCTGCACCAAAACCAGGTGACCAGGATTATGAAACCCTGCAGCACACGGAAACCCAATTGTAGCCCTGCAAGGTGAGTAGGAAAGAGCAGGAACACCTCTCCCTTGGGTCTGTTCAAAAGAGAAATCTCCGTGTGAGTCTCAGCATCACTCAGCAGCATGTCGGGTGCTGCTTCAGGAGCCTCGTGCTGCCCAGCTCCTTCCTCCCACTGTGTCACACCCGGGTGCAGTGCTGCAGTCTGTGATTGGTAAAATTCCCAATAAAAATATGGGTAAGGTGTCTGGGCAGAGCCATCCAGATCATTTATTTAATGTGATCCCATTTGGCAATAACGTTACACAACTCTGCTTTCATTTTCTAGGCCAAGAGGGATAAAAGTGCTCTATTCACTTTTTTTCCTGCAGTTGCCTTCCTTTTACCTGGCATCCTTCTTGGTTAATCCACTTCTTCTGTACCAGATCCCTGTTGGAGTCAGTGAGACCGGCATGATAGGCCAGCGCAGCGAGGCCTTCCTTCTGCAGGATAGCTGCTGTCGTGTCACATTCGTGTCGGGAAAGGCAATAAATGATTCCAGAGTCATCTGCAAATACATGACAAGATCTGTGCTACAATACAGCTTTATCCCCTTTAACTTCCATAACGGTCATACCTGTCAAGCATATTCATTTATTCCACAGGGGAGAGGTTGGTAAGTATAATGCAATAACTAATTTTCTTTATAATTAAGCAGTTTTATTAATATCGGATGTTTTCTTAGTTTGTCTTCACCTAATTTCCTGTGGTTTTTCAGTAAGGTGGAATCAAGAAAAGTTTCCCTGCTCAGCACTGTACAATCTCAGGATGTAAATGAATCAAGAAGCAGATAAATGAAGAGCCAGAGCAGTTCAGGCAGCGAGACACCAGGCGACACATGAGAGGAGCCAAGGGGGAGCCTGGGGCAAGGACCTTCCAAGCAGGACCCCAAACAAAGCCTCAAAGATAGGAATCTCTGAGGTATCTCCAAGGGGAACCACAGAAAAGCAGACCAAGAGAATTAAACCATTAAAACAGTATGGATATTACATGACCTTTGAATTAGAAGACACCATGCTACAAGGTCCAGCAGCCCCCAGAAGGGTTACTGAAGGGCATCAGCCTAATTGACTTTTCCATCTTAACTTGAACTCCCAACTTTAGGATGCCCACAAACCTGATTCCCACTGTCAGTAACGGCATTTTGCCTCACGTTTTGTTTTCTTGTAAATTTATTCATGGCTTACAGAGAGGCACACTGGGGTTTTTAGAGCATTAGAAAAGCTTTTCCTGCCCTAAAGAGCAGTCATGAAACACACGCAAGCGCCCCATGCTGCTCGGTACTCACGTGGGTGATACTTTTTAATCCATTCCAAGCAATCCATCGCCACCTTCTTTGGCTTCTTGGGCAACACATCATATTTCAAGTTCTGCCTGTTGAAGCTCATGGTAAACCTAAAACATGACAGTTCAAGGGTGTCAGCTTTATGGGTGCAGTGACAGTTCCAGCAGCTGGGTATCAACTGGAACGTCCCCCACAAACTGCTGCTCGGGCTGGTTATCTGCAAAGGAATTTCTGTTCCACCATCCCCTCCGAGATTCACGGCACTCAGACTTTGGGTCTAAAATTACTGCATTTTTCCCGTGGCTGTGAAAAACCCATACAACTGCGTGGCTCTACAGAGAGGGGAAAAAACACCCATAAAGCAAACACTCGCATCACGATTTGCTTCACCTTCCTTTTCCTTTGGAATATTTGCATCCACATTTGGCTGATCAAATTTGTGAAATACAGCGTTACCTCCCTCCTCCTACCCTAAAATACGTTGCTAAAATAAGAAATCTAACAGAACAGAATGCTTTATTTTTCCATCATGTACGATGAAAACACAATTCAATTCCAGCCTAGTGGTACCTCATTAGCTACTTCGCTGCCAATGCTAATTAAAAAACACTTCCAGCTTTTACAGTTTTGCAGCATTCTCATGAAAAACACCCAAAAATACAACTTGTACATTTTGTCAGTGACACAGAAAATTTCATTATGTTATTTTCTATTAAACAGCTTCTTTTATCATGCAAGGAAGACTTCGGTGAGGTTTTTTTTCTTCTAACTTTAATATTTTGCATGTAACTCACTGTAAATTCCACGCACGCGGCCTCATTTAATCAGCTACAACTACCTCAGTATCCCGGGCAGACCTAGAAGGCTTTTCTCACTTTACTAAGTTTTCCACTCAAAATTCCTGCGGCACAAACAAAGGGTATCAGAAAGGTGCCGAGCAACTCACACTTGCGGTTTGAGCATCTCCAGCTGGTTCTGAATGTCCTTCTGGACTCGGGGGTTGGCGGTGGCCGTGAGAGCCATCATGGGCACGGAGCGGAACTTCCTGCGCAGCACGTTCAGCCGCTTGTAGTCTGGTCGGAAGTCGTGGCCCCACTAGTTCGACAACAACATTTCAGTGTAACTGAGCCAGATGCTCCCACGAGTCCCTTCTGCCATTTCGAAAAGCAAGAGGAGGCTTTACCTGGCTGACACAGTGGGCCTCGTCGATGACAAACCGCTCCAGGAGTTTCCTCTCGTAGAGATTTTCCAGGGCTGACATCAGGCGGTTGCTGGCACAAACCTGGGAACAGACCCCCCGGCGGCGTCACACAGACAGACAGACAGACAGAGCATGGCCCGACGGACAGAGCATGGCCCTTCCTGAGCGAGCCCAGAAGCCACTGCTGTTCTAAGAGTTTAAATTGTACAGGCATACTCAGTCCTCATTCTTGGTTAATTACTGATTGAAATTACTTACATCTGTACAGAATCTCACTGAATTATTGAAAAAATATTTAACTTTTTTTTCCCCCCAGAAGCCTACACTAAATTCAGCGTTTTCCCTTTCACCCACCTCTTGCTGCCTCCATGATTCTACAATTCAAATCAAATACAAACCTTCTCAGGGGTAACATACAGCAGCTTTATTACAGGATCTTTTTTTGACAGTTGCATATATATTTTTGAAGCATCAGCATCTGTTCTATCACCCGTCAGATATGTTGCAGCAATCTATATTAAAAAAAAAAAAAGAGTTTTAATATGCATGAAAGAGAAGCATCTCCAAACATAGTCCTACATCTAGTTATTAACCAGATAAAATGTATTTGCAGCTGTACTTGGAAACTAAGCCCTGATAACAAGCATACAGCAGCATCAGTAAGTTCAGGAGTCAGACTGCCCACATGTTTTAATTCATCTGATTTACTTCTTCCTACGCAACTCTGCCTTTTACATTTTCCATCTAATCAATTATAGTAAATCTTATGTCTCAAACATAAAATTCCAGATTTCCTACTCGCTCTTCTGGAGTTTAACCAAACAGAGTCAGCTGTTGGAACTTACATCTAAAGTCTTCAGTTTCTGAACTTGGTCTATTATCAGGGACCTCAGTGGGGAGATAACGATGGTGACTCCAGCAGAGACACAGGCGGGTAACTGGTAGCACAAGCTTTTCCCACCACCTGGGAGGATGGAACAGAACACACCAAACGTCAGGTACCAGGAGGAAAGGGAGACTCTGGAGAAGGAGCAGAAAAGGGACACCTATTCCGTATTTCCCACTTTACAGCACTTTCAGAAATAATGAACTTTTCTCAGTGAGTGCCTTTGAAACGATACCTACAGGATAAGGAAGAGCCATCACGTGAAATACCACGGCAGGCAGAAACTCAATCCCCTCACCCAAAACACCACAGGGCAGACAACAGTCCTGAAATCCTGCAGCCACAGAATTCAAGCAGCACAATTTATCGCTGCCTCCACAAAGGCACAGAGAGAAAAAAAAAAAAGGGTTTGGCAAGACCCCCACCAAAGTTGCTGCAGGTCTTTATTTCTCAAGCGTGTGCTCAAAGGCCTGGGACTGCGTGGCCCGTGGAGACACCCACCCGTGGGCATCAAGATGAAACAGTCTTCACCCAGCAGAGCAGCGTTGATGGCCTCCAGCTGGTTTGTCCGAAAATAGTGCAAACCAAACTTCTTGTGAAATACATTCATCATCCCTTCAGAATGGGAGAACTTCATGCCCCTGAAGCGGTCCAGCGCGGGGTCCTTGGCCGGAGGGTCTGGGAGACACAGAAAATGCCCCCACGGTGAGTCACTACGTGGAGCTGGGGCTCCCTCTGGGAACGCGATACTCAGCCACCACCACCCCCCTTTGAACCTTTTACACTCAAATCAGGACTTATTAAACAAAATGGCATTCATCTAGAAGTTAAAAGCAGCTAAAGTGTGAACTCTGATTATATGCAAATCTCTAGAAACGAGCTTCTTCCCCGTGACTGTACAAATGCCTGGTCTTGCACCGATAAACTTCAGTTTCCCACAAACATTACTGGGGTCCCTGTTCACGGTTACCCAAACCCAGGTGTTGGCTGAGCCAGCGACAGAGGCTGCTGAAAGGGGCTGCCATTTCCACCTCCCCCCTCCCCAGCCCCTTCCCCCAGTAACCCCAAGTGGCACTGACCCCCTGACCCCCGAGGCATTCGGTTCGCTTCAGCAAGTGCACGGTTTTGAACGTTTTGCATAAAGAGCTGCAAGTGTTGCACAGCTTTGAATTAACAACTGCAGAGTCGTTACTTAATTAAAACACACAAACATTCTAGATTCCAGCTTTAGCAGCTTCATCTTCCCAGCAGCCTGCCACCTGCCTGGCAAACAAACACTCAACAAGTTTGGCGTCACTCAGAGGACAAAAAGCAGATGACTTCAAAGAAACCAAGAAAAATTGTCACAAAATCAAAAGGCATTGATGTAATCTACAGGAAGTCACTTGGCCTTAGGTTTAAAAATAAGTAAATAAGAATTTAGAAACTGAAAGACAGTAATCCCAGTGAGCACCATTTACCCGAGTGGTTCTTTGCTGCCATCAAGAAGCTGGATTTCGGAGCAGCGGGGTTTGAGGCGGCAGCAGAGCCTCTGGCTCTGGACAGTATCTTTGAGGAGAGAGATCTGGCAGGAGGCCCCTCCCTCACGGGCTGATACAGGGGCGTCGACGGCGTCTCGGGCACCGAAACATTCACCGAATTCTCCCAGTCCTCATCAAAATCATCGATATCAAAGTGGTCGAGGTCAAAGTCCAGCAGGTGACAGCTCTCCCCGTTTCTCAGCCCTGGCTCCCCGCAGGAGCTGCTATCAAAGGCCATCTCGGGGTGAAGGCTGAGGGAAGGCCTGTCTCCGCCGTGTCCCCAGGAGGAGGTCGGTGCTGCAGTTCCTGGGCAGGTGACCTCCTCGGTACGTGGCTTTGAAGCACAAGAGATGTCCAAGGTTTGATTTTTTTTGGTAGAAAAATGGCTTGAAGGAACAGTCCTGGAAAGGCCAGAGGGGAGGGTTGGGGACTGGGGCGAATTCCTGCCTGAACTGAAGCTCCAGGTTGGGCCAGAGCCTCGAGCAGAAGGTGCAGGAGAGGTCTGCTCCACACCCCCCTTCCAGGCCCCAGGAAAACTCCTGTTCATGGTGCTTTTGTTCAAAGTGACAGAACCAGCCAGCAGTCTCCTCCTGGAGAGACAGAAAAGGAAGGAAGAAGGAAAAAATACACTTAGTCACAAGCAATGATTTATCATCAAGTTCTACAACATTAATTAAACAGTTTTGTCTCTCTCCTATGAGAAATACAAGCATATGGTAGTTACACTGCATTCTGTGTCACTGTATTTTAAAAATATTTCAAACAAATGTAGGGAAGAAGGAATAAAACCAGAACTTAGCTGAACAAAATAATTACAAAACATCTTCTCTGCAAACAAAAAATGAAAGAATTCCTAATAGCAAAGAACTGATACAGGCAAAGGAGAGTTTAAAATAAAATAATAATAATTTTTAAAAAATCTTTATAGGCACAAACTTTAAATATGCTTGAAACAAATTATCTTTTTTATATATTTTTTAAAAACTATGTCTGACAACAGTAAGGAGGGAAAATAGAATAAGTTCTTTTTACTAAGAATGTTCAGAAAAAGCACACATCCAGGCCAGTAAAAAAACTAAACCAAACAAACTCCCAAATCCCAGTGCTTTGTGTCCATATCGTGCCCTCAGAGCACACAGAAGCTGAAGCAGCAGCAATGATGAGGCTGAAAGACGACAGGTGTTAGGAGAACCCAGAACCACTGCAGCCAGAGAGAGCCAGTCTCGGGGAGACAATATGAAACTAATGCCTGGGGTGACGAGGGCCGAGGATGGCACCTGGCAGGTCCTGTCCCATCACCCTGCTGCTTTGGAAGCACCTGGTTCTCGTCACCTTCCAGAGAGGAGATGCAGGACACCTGGGCCTCAGCCTGGATGTGAACCAGATCCTTTCTTCTGGCAGAGCACTGGGATCGTTAACACTTTCAGCAGGTTTGGGGGGGGAGAAATTTTCCTTTCAGTTGGCCAGTTAATTTAAGCTTTTTGAAAAAAAAAAAAAAATCCTTCTGTATCATCTTCTCAGTGCAGTGGAGACACCTGCAGGCACCACACAGAGCCAGGAAAGGCAGCTCATCCAGGAGTACCTGAGATCTCGCTGCTGGAGAAGTTCCTTCGCACAGGAGAGCGCCTGCAGCTCCTGGAGGGGGATGGCATCGACCAGGTCACAGATGTCACCCATGACACCAAGGAGTCGCTGTTCCAAGGGCAGGCCCTCATCTGTGAGGTGGGGCGTAACACTAGCTTTTACTGGAATATACAACCAGACAGTAAATTGCAATAAGTAAGTCAAAATTATTTACTTTCAATGGATTTTTTTAAAAAGTCCATTTGCATAAAGGAACTGTTTCTGTGCGTACAGACTCAGTCTATTTATCTTTGCCCTTGCCTTTTAATTATCCATCTCTCTGTATTTTCCAAACCTCACCATAGTTCTTTACTGCTTATTTTGAAAAAACACTCAAGTTTACGTGTTTTGCTTATCTCAAACTACCCTTCCCCAAACACACTGAAACACATCTTATCAAAATATTACCTTGCAATTCTACTATAGGAAGTACTGTGGAAAACCTCCCACAGGTGAAGGTTGGGGTTTGTCACCTCACGACTTTCCCTTTCAAATCTGGTACCACAGAACCATCTGGATTTTGCCCTGGAACTGCACGGGGCCCCAAAGTGCTGTTACTGGGCTGTGACCCCTCAGAAGAAATTCCAGCCCCTGCTGCAGTTGCCCAAGTCTGATTTACTCAGGGGGCAGCTGAGTACAATGAGGCAGAGCCTGACTAAATAGATTTCCAGAACAGCATCATCAAAACACAATCACACTGCTCTGAGCATTTATAAACACAAAGTTTTAAACAAGGTGTGATACACTGATACTTGTCTGAAAATCCTGTCCCAGACAGTCCCCCTCTTCCTCCTCCCCATCGCTCACCCTCAGGGAATTGCTCTCGGACTACATGGGATAACCCACAACAACTCATTGCAAACCATCCCCAAAACCCAAGGCATAAAATTTCCAAACATTTCCTGTACCTGCACCCTCTGCACCAGGGTCACTGTCAGCAACGGGCTGCGCTGTGGCTGCCGGCCCAGGCGTGGACACGGTGCTGCCTCTGGACCTTCCACTGCCAGGAGACTCTTGGAAAACATTACTAGCATTAAAAGAAAAAGTCATTAAAATACAGACATCTGGAAAACAAGGCATTTCCATATGAAAAGTTTATCTTTTAGAGTAACAACGTTTAGGGTGTGCATAAAAGAAAACCAAATTTTTGAAAACACAGTTAAAATGCAGGGAACTGAGCACTTTATCACTGGTCCTCTCTGCCACCTTGAGCAGACTTGCTTCAGTAATTGTTTGTCCTTCTCATTACGAAAGGAAAAGAACTCTTGCTTTTTCTGAAGCAAAAGGCACCTTTAACATCGACCATGAAACACAAAGTATTTCATAAGGCATTAACGGCAGCCACAAACAATCAACTCGGTCTGCAACGTTTTAACAAGCACTACTTTTGTGTCCTTTCTGGGACTCTTAAATCCCATCCTAGAGACAGACCCTTTTGTCAACGAGCTTTGTTTTACCTAGTGCTTTTTAGGGAAGGCAAGAAGGAAGGCAGCTCTTCCTCAGGGGAGGGTGGAACGACATCCAAGTAATCATCCTCTTCCAGCTCAGGGAACGGCTCGACGTCGATGGGGTCCAGTTCCGGGGGGCTGCTCTGTCCCCCCCGACCCGACGGCTGCCTCTCCCCGTGTCCGGCGCCAGCAGCTGAAAGAGACGTGTATTAATGTTGCTGGTAATGCCGTAAATTCATTTGGGTGCAAACAAGAATGTAACTCAGAGTGAAAAAATTAACAGCCAGATCTCAAGACACTCATTTAATAGCTTCTGGCTTTTAATAAAAAAAAAAATTATTACTGCTCCCTTTTCCTCCTCCATTAAAAACAAAGGGATAAAAATCCCACGCTCTGTTAAGTGCTAAAGTTATGTAGCTTGCCTCTAGTTACCTCTCCCTGCCAGAAGAGAAAAAACTTAAAAGATTTTTCCTACAAGAAATTTTATAGAAAAGTATTGTTATGTGAAATACTAGCTCAAAAAGAGTGGAGGCTCATCAACTAGTATAGTCCCTCTGCAGGAATTAGAAGATCAATTTACATGTATAGTGCCCTATAAGACAAATCCTACTAAAAAAGGCCAGTATCATTAATATATCAAAATCCATTCACAGGAAGAATGGAAAAGGTAACAAAATATTCTTAAGAAAAATACTGTTGACAAACTCTTTCACCATTTAGTGTAACGGCAGCACCACAGAACACTGTTCAGTATCATTTAGTTGCATAAACGTTAATTCCACATTAATAACCAATAAACATTAATTTCACAAATAAAGATCAAGACTTTCAAAACAACAGGGAGCTGCCAAGGAAGCTCTGACTGCAAGTCACAGACTTTTTGGTTATAACTGAGTGATGACATTTTTGCTTTGTTTTAAATTGAAAGATCTCTTTTTATGGTTCAATATTTCTCATCATTACATTTAGGCATAAGGTGACTTTGTGTCTCTTTTGTGTGAATTTTAAAAGCGTTTTTCCTTCTATACCATCCCTGTAGAGTATTGCTCTTCATTTCTGGAACAGCAGATGGGAAGCCTTGCAGCTCCCAGTGCTGCCACACGACCAGCTGCTCCTTCTGCCACAGAGACGGTGGGTGCTCCACCGCCCACAGCCCTGGTTACCAACCCAAACCCCCCACCCACAGCTGCTCCTCAGGCACGAGCATGCAGCTCCCTCTGATTTCTAAAAAGCCAAGCCCTTTGTGTGCAAACATGAAAGTATTTTCCTCTAACGCACCTCTAATTTAAAATAAATAATTACCTGCATGAGCCGCTTCCCCATCATCACCCAAAATCACGTCAGCAGATAAATCCTCCCAAAGGTCCTCATCCACGGCCTTGCTATCGCTGCAGGGAGCTGAATCCTCAAGGCAGATCACAGACTGCTGCGAGGAGGGTTGTTGCTCGGCCTCTGGAGAGGTCTCCCCACGCCCCGGGGTGCCGTGGCTGCCAGGCCCCGTGTCGTGGCCCACAGTGCTAGGGGACGAGCCGGGCAGCTCATCCCGGCGGGGCTCGGGCCGCTGGGAAGCCTTGCGGGTGGCCCGCTGCCCCTTGGGGGCCAGGACCGGCGGCCTGCAGTACTTCTTCTCGATTCCCGACAGATCAAAGTCGTCGATGTCGTCCCACTCATCCCCTGCGGCGATGCTGGGGGCAGCCGCAGGACGGGGCGCGGGGGTCCCTCGCAGCCCCTCACTCACGCTGCTCTGCCCAGAGCCCGCAGGACCTCTTGACGCCTCCTGAGGCCTGGCGAGCACCGGGCTGGGCCGGAGGCCGCATCCACCGGACGCCACGGGGAAAAAATCCTGGATTTGTGTTTTCTTGTCCGTGGAGACCGGGAGGGGGGAGGCCGGCGCAGCCAAGGAGGTGTTAACATCCTTCTCCCGCAAGGCGGAGGCGGCGGGGAGGCCCCGGGGCTCCCTGGGCGGGCCGCCGGCCAGAGAGGTCTTCTTGAAGGTAAAGCCCCTGCGAAAAGAGGAGCCCCGGTTAGCGCCCCCCGCCCGGGTATCGCCCTGCCGCCCGGTGTGTGTCCCCTCCGCCCCGCCGAGGCCCCGCGGTACTCACGCCGGGCGCTGGCGCGGCGGGTTGCGGAGGGCGCTGAGGGCTCCGCGGGCCGAGTGGAGCCGCAGCTGCTCCCGCAGGTTGTTCTGAGGCAGGGCCGCCATGAGGGGCCGGGGCCGCCCCACCGCTGCGGGGCGCCCTGCGCTCCCGCCGCCCCGCGCCTCCTTCGCATTCGGCGCCAAATCGCCGCCCAGCCCGAATTGGACGGACGCGGCGGAAGCGGAAATGACGATCGACATCCACTTCCGGGGCGATGGCGGGCTTTCGCCCCACCCCCGGGGAGGACAGGGCAGGAGGCTCCGCCCCACAAAATGGCGGCGCCGGCAGCGGCTGGGGAGGGCCGCGGGGCGGAGAGCGGGAGCGGCGGGCAGCCCCCGGAGCCTTACAGCTGGTTATAACAGCAAGTTGCGCAACCCTGGGGAGGCTTTAAGGCTGCGGGGCCCCTTGCGGCCGGCGGGAGCCGTGCCAGGAAGGGGGTGATAAGATATTGTGTCTCCACAAAGAGGGGACAAAGCAGGGCTCTGAGCGTCTCCACAAACAGAGAAGTTAATTTAATTTACAAAAGTAAGATAACTGAAGAAAAGAGGAGAGTTACTGGAAACTGCGGGACTGCAGTAATAAAATTTTAAAAAATAGGGGAATTAACTAGAGATGCAAAAGTTAAACTTTTATATTCTATACGGCTGGAGAAATCTATACCTTCTGAGTACCTCAGTCCATAGGGAAGGGAAGAGGGCTCCGTGCGGCCAGGGAATTGGGATAAAATGGAGGCTGTGTCCTCCAGCAAATGGAGAGACCCCCTAGGGGAATGCTCCAGTGGGCCCTCCCTTCACTCCAGGACAGTCGTTGTGGGGCTCCTCTGTCTCCTCTGAACCCCCACCTCTGGCTTTGGGATTTTCTGCACAAGGGTGTCCCCCTTGTTGGGCACCCCTGGGGTCGGGTCCGGCACCCGGAGGGGAAGCGCAGGCCTCAGGCCACGTCCCCAGCCTGAGCTGAGAGCACACCACACACCGCTCAACGAGTCGTCTTTATTCTGCCAGTGGCCACTTCTGGCACGAAATAACACACAGCAGCAGTGCCCCCGACAGACACACAGCTCGCCTGGCCAACGCGTGTTTATTAGCAATAAGCTTCTTGCTGTCTTCATTAATTCATAAAAGAAAATCATCCAGTTCTTCCCTATTTGCATTAAAATATCCTACTTTTTTAATAAAAAAAAAAATAATACTAGAAACATTCAATCAGAATAGATAAAGTGTACAAACGGCGGCACTCCTCCTCCAGAGAAAGGAAACAATCTCCCTCAAATGCCAAGAGGTTACATGTGTCAGTTGGGAGCGGCCGCCTGGAGGAAGGGGGGAGCTCTGCTGGGCCAAAGATCAGTCTCCAAACCGGGTAACGGTGGGACACTGCCACCCCCAAAAGCAACGTCCCCCCCTATTGCCACCACCCCCAGTGGAGCCACGGGGCTGGGCTGGGCTGGGACGGGGTGAGGTGAGGGTGGCACCGGTGGTTTTGGCTGGGGAGAGCAGGCACGGGCCTCCTACGAAAGGAGCTGAGGAACCTGCCCGAGGGTGATGCCTTTGGGCAGCTGGGTGTTTCCTCTAGGGCTGCCTTTCTCGGGGTTTGGAAATTCACAGGCCATTGGTGGTGCCTTTCCCTGTGCCCACCCACTCCCCCCTCCCAGCCCCTGCTCTCACACCTGAGGGACCGGGTAGGACGCACAAGCGGCGAGGCCGCACATGTTCTTGCCCCGCTCAATAAGGAAGTACCTAAAAAGAGAAAGAAATGTGTATGAGTGAGCATCCCCTCCTCTGGCAGAGTAACCACGGTGTAAGGGACTGTGCCCGCTCCAGCTCCTGCCAGCACACGGAGCAACCACCAGGCAGTGCCATCCCCCATCCCCTTGTGCCACCAACCCCTTGTGCCAGCAGACCCTGAAAGAGGGGAGATGGAGCTGAGATGTGGGGAA
>BJBW01012372.1:0-10826 GCA_004320125.1 Scolopax mira | reverse complement strand
CAATGAGGATGTTATGGGAGACAGTATCAAAAGCCTTGCAGAAGTCAAGGTAGATGACATCTGCTGCTTTCCTCTCATCCAGCCATCTAGTTATAACATCATAGAAGGCTATTAAATTGGTTGAGCATGATTTACCCTTGATAAATCCATGTTGACCACTTCTAATAACTTCTTTATCTTCAATGTGTTGGACATGACATCCAGAACAAGTCGTTCCATTATTTTCCCAGGGACAGAGGTGAGACTAATTGGCCTGAAGTTCCCTGGATCTTCCTTCTTGCCCTTTTTGTAGACTGGTGTGATATTTGCCTTCCTCCAGTCCTCAGGCACTTCTCCTATTCTCCAAGACCTCACATAAATGATGGAGAGTGGCTCAGTGATAACATCTGCCAATTCTCTCAGCACTTGTGGGTGCATCCCATCAGGGCCCATGGATGCATAGACTTATGCATCTATGCATGGATGCATAGACTTATGGATGTCTGGTTTGGCCAAGTGGTCTCTAGACATCCCCCTTGTCTCCACGGTCTGGGATTCATGAGGGGCAACTTTGGCAGTGAAGACTGAAGTAAAGAAAGCACTCAGCAGCTCCCCCTTCTGTGTGTCTTCCACCACCAAGGCACAAATTAAAAGATACACGTTTTATTGCCTTTTGAGCTACAACTTTGACTGCAGAGATATATCAGAGATGGTTGGAAACTGCCACTTCTTTCTCATTTCTCAAAGCAGCATACATGCTGCATTTGACTGTTCAGGAAGATTCTGTACATTTTGAGTCCTGGTGTGAAATACTGTGTTTTTAAAAGCAGACTACTTTTGCTGAATAAATGGTAATATTTCAGGCAAATATGAGATTCCCATTTTACTTTGAATGCCTATTTCTTTAAGTAGTTCCTTTTCCTATCATTTACCATCCTGTAACCTTTTTATCAGATAAACTCCATATATATATATATATATATTTATATATATATATTACAACATCTATTTTGTTATTGAAATCCAATATGAATTTCTGAAGTTGGTAGTCATACTAAATTATTGCAGGTATTCACAAGATGTACTGCCATGTATTATAATACACTATAATGTACTATATCTGACTATTTTTTGCTCTAGCTTCTCAGAATAAGGGCTCAAAATCTGGATCAAGATTGATGACTTGGGCCTAAAAAATAAGTCTAATCTAGTAACTTTGAATTTTAATGAGCTAGGAATTTAATACTGTTTCTGAGTCTATGTAGGCTGAGATCAGAGTGCATCTTTCATGAAGTGTTTTTGCAGTATCTGTAGCAGAATGATTCTCCGGTCAATAAAAATGAGGTGCTTATGAACTGGCAACAGAAATATAATTCTTTATGTTTCTCCCTCCTCCAAACAGCTCATGGACTGAATTGGCTTCCTTTGAATTCACTAATATGTCGGATCCCATGTGAGAACTGCACCTAGTAATCCCATTTTCTGAGCTTCGTACCACCTGTAAGAGTCCAGGAATCTATGCAACTTGGTTCAACAAAAATCACTAGATATACCATTCATATAACTCCAGAAAGCCTTTTTTCTTAAAAAAGTGTTTCCCCAAGTTTTAGATGTCACTCTAGGTTAGGAAAGGCTCTCCTGGTGGGTTTTCTTTGTTTTAGTCTCCTAACTTTTGCCTAAATGGTGAACTGGAGGCTATGAGAAAATGTCAGTAATAACTAAAACCTCTTCTGTTAGATTGGTTGTGTTGGAGTATGTTACCCAGCTGTTGTGTGAATCATGTTTTACTCAGATATGTGGGTAGTGTGTTTTTTCCATGACAGATCCCCAGATTTTGGTTTTGTGACCTGTATTATAATCAATCCTATTAAGAATCAGTAAATAACTGGGTGTTTCACAGAAAAAGATACACTTAAAAAACCTTTCAGCAACAGCAGACCATTAGTTGGGAATATGATATAACTTGTATGTAAGTTCTGTTAACAAGTTTCTAGTTCTTCCTTTCATTTTTTCTTTTAATTCATTTTCTTTGAGCTTTCTCTTGTGTTTGCTTCACAGAAGCATCATTAACAGGCAAAGCGTGGAAAAAAAATCAGATGATTTCTTTTTAATAGAAAAGAAGATTAATTTGTTTTGTTGTAGACAGAATAACATTTTAATGATAATTAGGGGTATATAAATGGTTTTCAATAAGAAAGATTAATGCACTTTTGATAACCATTATAGCAAAACATTGAGGGCAAACTGCTAATACACTGGCATCACTGATTTTATTAACTCATTTTATTTCAATTCCTGCAGTCATACAATACTGTATCTTTGTTGCAATAGCATATATAAATATAATTTTATATACAAAATAGAATGGGTTAGGAATATGCAGTGAAAAATGTCTGCACAATTATGTAAATTGTTGTGATTCGTGGAAAGCAGGGTCTAACTAAGCATTTAAGTTTTACTGTAATATTTTTATTATTATTATTTCACCTTTAATGGAGGCTATTTTGTGTGTGGGTGAACCAGAAGATTATGTTGTAGCTAGCATGAATGTTAACATAATTTTTGGTACACTACATTAATAAAACAAGTGTAATGAGCCATAGTGTGTGCAATATCAGGTCAATGTGAGAATTAAGCTGCAAGTAATTATAATACTAAGATTGGTTGTATTCTAATTATCCTATGGCTAATAGTACAGAGACGTTTGTCTGAAACCAAAATTATTTGGGTTAGAATAGTTTTAGCACAGATGGATATTAGCTGTTACATTGTCATTGTGTTTCCATAAAACAATATGGTAATTTGTTTTTCAGTAAAGAAAATAATACCTCTTGAAGAAGCAGTTAAATTTTGCTTTTACATGGAAATGAAAAATGTTACTAGATTGTGAGAAGCAATGACACAAAGTCCCTGCATTTATCCTAGGTTTTATGGTGTAAGTAATGTTAAACAAATTTATATTCCATGTATCTCATAATGCAAGAACATGACTGATAAAATGATCCCCATGAAACTAGTAATTACCAGAGAGAAGCAGTAGATGTGTATAGTTACATTCTGAGCACAAATTGGACATTCACTTCAAACTCACTTCATGCAGAAGCTGTTTGAGTGCAGGCTTATTCTCTGCTGGGAGCTTCAGGAAAATTTCCAAGCACACAGAAAAATGGTAGGGGAAGAGTTGGAGTTTGTTACATTATCATGTCATCACCACTCTAAAAGACACAGTCAGAAGTATACCATTATTGGGTAATAATGGTATACTTCTGGTATGGTGGTATACACCTCATCTCTCTAACCTGAGGCAGCTACAATATTTGTACAATGCTGATCTGATCACCTATTCCCTTGGTGTTCAAGCAGAGAAGCAGGCATTCTGTGCAATGAAATAATCACCCATCCATTTTAATAATATTTTCTTGGGATGTGGTAAATACCTGCCTGACACTGACTATTTAATTCTGGTGACTATTAAGCATCTAAGACTGGTTCAGTCTTAGAGGCTTTTGGACGCTTTGATACATCTGCCTGTAAGGAATATCACATGTTCAAGAGAAAGGACAGCCAATAGGTTCCTCTGTTGGCACATGTCAAAACAATATGTTGGAAGCCTCAAAGGAATTACTAGGAAGCCTCCTCCACATGGGTGATGAGAACATGTGGATTACATCAAGCTGTACTTGCCCTACACTTGGCAGCCAGATCCAGAAAATCAAGTCTAGGGAGCATACTGATCTTTGGTACTCTTTCTGGCTTATAATTTTGATAATAGAGCTAACATAGGAAATACAAGGAAAATTAAATAAAATAGAACTAAAAATATGTGTGGAACCCAAGCCTGTCCTGGGGTCTATGAGCTATGGAGGGGGTATGATATTTGAAAGAATTGCATGTTCTGTGAATCATATAGATTTAGTAAGAAAACAGTTTGTCTAGGTGGAAATTTGTCCAAAGGAAATGGTTCCAGAAGTGACCAGTCTGCAGAGGTCCCTGTCCCATCCCCAGGAGCAACTAACACTGACTGTCTTTGTAGCTTAATTGGTGCTTTGAATGAGTATGTAAATTTATTTCATATATAACTTTCACAACAAGTAACGTTCTCAAACAGTTTTTATCAACAGTAGAATTTTCAGCAAATTTATCCCTTTCTCATTGTAATTTATCAGTGAACGAGCTTTCCCTTGCATGAATCTCTTTATTATTCAAAATCTCCATAAAGATAAGAATGCAGTTTATTTTAGAGATTGCTCATGAATTTTGTTCCAAGTCTATTACAAAGTATACTGGCTGTTCATAATTTGCAATTCATGCTGCTTAATGGATTGCATCACTCACAAGTTTCTGATTCTGCTCCTTGTTTATCTCCCTATTAAGAGATTTATAAACAGGAGCCAAAGCAGAAGCAGACATGCATGTCCCCATTGTTGGGACCTGGGGAGATACTGTCTTACTAGGCTCCTGTCCCATTTTGAGAAGTCTACAGTGGAGACTACCAGCCAATTCCCCTCGTTTTCTAAGCTGGTGAGGATCCAGGTAATAAGTTTTCTACAAGCAAGGAAAGTATCCACCCATGAACAAATTCTTGTTATTGAAGTAAATGAACGATCGTTATGTACATCAGTGATTTCAGCATAAAAACCATCACTGGGCTGGTTACTAATGTACCTGCTGGAGAGCAGGATGATCTAGCTGCTCTGTGAGGGCAGGGGAGCCAGGAGTCAAGAGCCAGGTATTGTCAAAAAGCAGTGGCTTTGCCAATGCAAAGTTGTTGTCCCACAGCACCTGAGTGAGGTCAGCAGAGCATATCCAGAGATGCCAACGGGGGCTGGTTGAGAATCCAGGTCCTCAGATGAGTCTGTGGTGAAGAGGCAAATCTGAGGAGAAGAAACCGGGAATAGGAGACACAAAGACAGAGTCAGGATCAGATCTGGTGAAAGCAACTAGCAGCAGCCACAATCCAGATTATCAGGCAAATCCATAGAGATGAGTCTGTTTTATGTGTGAAATTATCTAACATGAAACCTTGTAGCAACAAGTTGTGGGTAAAACCAGATTCTGGAGAGGAGTACACCAATCACAATGTTCTTATCGACTCTTTAAGGTCTCCAGCATTTTGAAAGGTCTCAAATAAGTAGTAGGTCTTCTAACATCTTAGAACATCTCCATTCAATTCATGAAGATTTCTAATGTGCAGGTGGTGTGAGTGAGGAAACTTGTCAGAGCACTTTATAAGGATTGCAGTTGGGTTTCATAAATGTTAGTGAAGCTGGAAAAAAGATCTTAGGCATCTGAAGTCAAATCATCTTTCTTTCTTCTTATTTCAGACTTATTTAATACACTGGAATGTGAAAGATCCAAGTCATTACACTAAAACTGTAATAAGCAGTTATTTAATTTGTTATTTAAATTGTGTATGTTGGGGCACTGGGTGGAATACTAATCAGGATTTTGAAAAAACCCTTTTATCTTGTGGTTATATTTTGCACATTCATAGTGTTATGATTGTTTCCATTTTTAAAGGATATTAACATCGATGCCTGAATCAAAATCTTTGCAAAAAAGCTATAACTTCTATTGTATATAGTAGTGATTATATTTTCATTCTGTATCATATACTGTGAGAGTGACAGTGTAACTTCACTGGAGCTGTGAAAAAACATTCAGAAGGGTTTTTTTCCTCTTTTTCTTTCCAAGCCTCCTTTGTAGCTCTGTCTTGTTCATTAATACCATACAGACAGCATTGATCCTTATATTTTAAAGACAGTTATTGAGATCTATGTGTCTTGGGCTCAATAATATGTAGATTCTAAGTTTTTTAAAGCAGTAGAAATGGAATTTAGAAACAGATCTGGATTAATAACTAATAACTCTGTCTACACAATTCCATTGCTTTACAATTACCTTAGAAGAGAGAGTCAATTAGACTTGTAGGTACATCCTGTTTAACATAGGCTCTGAGAAATACAGGCTTTTCTCCAGTAGAGTCACTTTTCATATCATTTAGGAAAGAAAATGAAGGAAGAAAAGCATAAATAAAATTCTGCAGTCTATGTTGCAGATTAAGGGCTTTTCACCCCAGTAAAATTGGTACTTTGTCACATTCATGTTAATGAAATTAACAGTATAGAGCTTCCATCAGGAAATTTGTAATGAAGAGACTCTTGATTTTATTACAGACTCAGGAGACTTTCAGGTTGTCAACAAGAGAGGTCTGGGTCTCAGTATGCTATATAGTCTTGTCTTCTATTCCCCAAATCTCTGTTTTACATATGTTCTATAGAAGTGCTAATATGTAAGGCTGTAATCAGATAGAAAAATGTAGAATATAGTAGAATATTTTCATCTGGGAGAGACCTAGAACGATCATCTAGTCCAACTGCTTGGCCATTTCAGTGCTGGCCAGCAGTTAAAGCAACGTAGTTATCTCTGTATGCATTAAGCAATGGGGTTTTTAGCTTTTACTATATTACTGTGAGCAAGGATCTTCCCTCTCCTCCTCGAATGCTAGCAAATTAGCAGAATATATCTAACTGTGTGGTTTCAAAGAAACATAGCTGACTTTACCTAATTACAAGATAACCTGACAAAAACTAGTTTTCGGGAGTTGTGTATATCCCACTCTGCAAACATCTGTGTTTAGATTCCAAGCAGAAAGTTTATTCTTCCTTCACTATGTGCATGTGGCCAGCATACAGAAGGAAGCTGAGGTCTGCCTAAGTAGACACTTCTGATATATTTTGTTTATAGGGTCAGAGCTTAAATTCACATCCACTAATGTCATTAAAGTTGGGACTAGTCTCTCCCAGTTTTGAAAATCCATAACATAGAGCTCTACAGCAGCATAAGAGGCACCATAAAGAGGATCTCTGAATGAACCATATGTGAGAATGCTGATTTCTTTTCACTGATAAAGAGAAAATGGAGTCAAGATAACTAGCTAGCTGTAAGGTTATTATGGTTTATAGCAGTTGAAAAAGTCTCATCTATCTTAACTATTCCTAAAAGCTACAATATGTCCCTATAAAATCCCAGTGAAAATGAAATTCACAGTAACCCATTTGTCAGAGTCTACAGGTAGAAACTGCTGTATTATTCCTTGTGGGTTTTCGTGTTTGTATTTTTTGTTGCTGTGTGTGATGTGTTTAAACAAAGCAATTGGAAGAGCACAGCACAATACGTGTTTAATCAAGAGCATCCATAATAGACAGAGATAAATTAGGGAGACTCTGAATGTTATACAGAAACAATCTGTTAAATAGGATCAGATACAACACAGTAAAGCGGAAATCCTTTGTGGTTAATTTCCTACCAGGTGCACCTATGGTTTAAGAAAGACAGTGATGAAAATGTTATTCACTAATTGTTTCCTAAAGAACTTGCAGAGGCAATCACCATCTGGAGACATAACCAGGTTTTTAAAAAGTTACTGAGATATGGATAGTAGTAATAATAACAGTGCATACTTATATCAAGTCTAACATTTGGGAATCACAAGCACTTCATAAATACAGTGAAAACTTTCAAAACCACATTGAGGAAGTTGTATAAAAGAACTATGAAGTTTTATGGGTCAAGTAAAAAAAAACCTTGTTTGCCTATTAATATTTAAAGTGACCTTTTAACTGTCTAAGGTTTGCATGGGCTTCTAATCACAACATTTTAACCAATGAAAACCTCTGTTTCAAGGAACAGTCTGGTCTTCTCTGAACTGTTTGTTACATAGTGGTGCAAGAACCAATTATGTTTCTTTATTCAGTGTCTAAATTGAAGGTGAATAAATTATTTAGAATAACATCATATTAAAGCATTTCTTAAAGATTAAATCCAAACAAAAGTGTACATCAAATGAAACATTTTGACCAAAGTGAAAACTGTTTTACAGCACTTTCAAAAAAGTTAATGCTATGGAGATGTCAGTGTAACATCCATCTTCTGTTCATCCCGTTTGCTGCTAATAGTCCTCGTGGAATGACATATGAAATATGGATGATCTGTATTCAGAATATTTTTTTTCTTAATTCAGAAGAACATCATGCCAAAATTTACTGCATCATAAGCGTGAAGTAGAAACATGAGTTCCAGCTATAAAACTCTGTGCCCAATTTCCGCAGTGACCACTGTGTATGGCCCATCAGAAATTGTACAGGTTTGTTTAACACATGGTCTGATCTTTTAAATTTAGTATAGTTGATGGGCCATGAAGGCATTGAAAGGCAGCTGTTACATTGTACACTCAGTGGGTCATCACGTCAGTCTTGAATAGACAAACCTCTTAGAATTTAGGTATAGCTAGAGTTAGTCTTGAAAGACTAGTTAGGTGAGTGTTCAGAAATGAGGTTCATGCCTTCATCAATCTAAATAAGCATTATGCTTCTGCATTGTCTCTGTGAGACCTTGCCATCTGACATTTGAATTTCAAGGTTTCTCAGTACTGAGAGAGCTAAACAACAAACTGATCTGGCTAAAGGACTTGGGGAAAGCTTGGTATTTCTTTAGCTTCAAAAGAGAGACAGAGGTGTGTGGCTAAGGAAGGGGAAACATTCCTATTTAAAAACTAGTTCAGAAATGAGAATCTAGTCTGAAATTGGTGAGAAGGGGCCAAGAAACAAATACATAGAGTAAGAACTGACAAAGCTGTATTTTTTTAGATCTTAAAAAAAAAAAAAAAAAAAAGAAATCAAAGAAAACATTAAAAAAATATTAATCCAGAATAAATGGCAAGAGAATGTGAAAGGACAAAATGGGATCAATCATTCAAAGATACTGTGGCTGACAGAATACACTGTTGAATTGTGGACCCAAAGTTAAACTAATAATTTGTTTAAGTTTCAAAGAATGTGGTGAAAATGAGCAATGACAAGATGTGTGCAGGAGGTGATGGAACGGAAGTTAAAGTTGTTAGTGTTAGAATTAAATCTTAATATATCCTAAAACCAGAAGAATTGGACAATGCGCATCCTAGAATCTGGACTGAAGTAGAAGATGGATTGACAGGTCTGGTTCAAAGGAGGTTTTAGTAAATATCTTAAAATTAATGTTTACTGGAAGATCAAAGGGTAACAAACATAGTGTCTGTGTTTGAAGAAAAGAGACAAGGGAGAATGTTCCATATATTTGAAGAATAATTGTCTGACTTCAATTAGTATATATAAGAAAGCAAAATATTTTGAGAGAGAAACTCTGAAAATGAATTTACTACAGTCAGCCTATTTGAGGATGCAGGAAACACATTTTACTTCATTTTTTTTTCCTGTTTTGTGAAACAAATTATAGTAGCTATTCTGTGTGTTAACGAAGGAAGTTGTCTTTTCTGTTTTCCTTTTTTTTCTTTTTGGAATAAACCTCAATTAAGTTGCAATATAAAATAGTTTGCATCAGGAGTCCATTAAAGATTTAGCTACCTTCTGTAGTGAACATTAAGAAGCTAGTACTCAAATTTTATTTAAACTGTTAAAAGAAATTAAAATGTATGGGAAAGATCATTACATATCTTGAGCTTTCATTTTCCAATGAAAGCTTAGCAAGTGATAGATTGTTTAAGCCTCTCAAAGGTTTTAGTTTAGCTCAATATTTCAGATGAGACTGGGGTTATGTTGATTTATAATTTGTTATCAACAGTTTTTCCTAGACAGAGAATTCTGTAGTACAGTATCTGGCCTCATTTTATGTTCTTCCTTTCATGTTGTGTTCCTAACACTTAAACTTGAAAGGAAAATAATAAGTTATCTCCAAAACTGACCATGCTCTAAACACATCCAAGTTTTCTGCTCATGTAACAAATGAAAAGAGGTCTTTTTCCCTCCTCCTGATTGTTTCAGGATTTAATTTTACCAACTTCTATAACTGGTTTCATTCCATAACGAACACTGGTTTTATAAGTTTTTTTGGTGCCATTGTGGTGTTTGCATTTTTTTTTCTTTGTTTGTTTTTTTAAGTTGGATGTTTCTAAATAAATAAGGTAGATTACATTTTCTGCATAAAGCATTGCTGGGAAGACCCTTATGTGGGAAACAGAAAACCTGTACTTAAGGTTTTTTACTAACAGTTCCTAAGCTTTAGGAGAGTTTAGGAGAATCTGATGAAACTGAATCACCCGTGGTAAAAATACAAAATTTGTGAATTCAAAAAAGCATAAAGAAAGATAAACTGTGTAGAGGTATGATTAAGTCTTGAAATGGGAAAGGATCTGTGCCAGTATCCAGGTCATGTTACCTCATTATTCTTATTACTTCTATACCAAATTTAATGATATAAATTTCTAGAGAGTTTTGTTTATATACTATTAATTTGCACAAAAAGGGTTTTCCTCCAAGACCAAGGGGAGATCAAGACCACATCATATAGTTCTGGAAAAGTGATTTCCTTGTTCTTTCATTAATGTTTCAATTTTCAAAAATTAATAGAATCTCATGATGTTTTAAGTGTTTTTAAACACTCAGTCCTCAGTTGGATACTCGCTATTTTTAAATGTCAAGTATAATTTAATTTCTTATCAATCAAAGATATGGATGAGCTTTCATTTTAAAGACTTTCTTCCCCCCTCCAACTAATTCATAAAGTTAATATTTCCTGAAAAAATTAAAAAGGAAAGACTCCTGTTCAGTTACATAATCTAAAATTATCATCTTCTTGCGGCCACTGTTTGAGCAAGTCCAGAGGAGGGCCACCAAGATGATTGGAGGGCTGGAGTACCTATCCTGTGAGGACAGGCTGAAAGAGTTGGGCTTGTTCATCCTGGAGAAGAGATGGCTCCTGGAGAAGCTTTATAAGTACCTAAGTACCTAAGTGTCCTGGTTTGAGGTAAAACAGAATTAATTTTCTATTCAGTAATTTTACTTTTCCAACTG
>BJBW01012371.1:0-54489 GCA_004320125.1 Scolopax mira | reverse complement strand
GTGGAGAGGCTGATGGGGCTGCCAGGTGTGTGGACATTGTCCGGCACGAAAAATTACAGTGGAGAAAGCTGTAGGGCTTTGGATGCTGAAGCAAGCACTCCTCTCCCTAATTTGTAAGGGAGATTCTAGTGATGAAGAGATCCTGATACAAAGCAAAGAAGATATGCAGACATTTTGATGGACCTTTACTCTGTTTTCTTCTGTGACCTGAACTAGCTGAGAAGCTTGATGCCAGTTAAAAAATTCTTCGGTGGGAAAAGAATTGAAAGAGGGAAATGTAATGAGATGAGCATTACCAGATCCTTCATGGATCTGCTTGGCTTGTCTTCATGCCTCTGCAGGAGGTGGAGTGCCCTGGTCTCACTGACAAGATGGTCTGCACAGAACACCCTACATCATGCATTCCACACAACTCTGGTCCATGGAGCATTTCAGAGTAAAAATATTCAGTCAAAAGTCACAGAATTAATTCTTTTGATAAAGCTAGAAAATTTCCTGAGACTTCCCTTTCATCCATCCTCCTTTTTTTCCCTCTATTTTGCATTGAATTTCAGCTTTTGCTGAAGTGTGTATGAAAATCCAGGATGACTCTGGTGGGTTTCCTGGTTTATCCACCTCAGCCACCAAGCAGACAAGGCTCAGCAGCCCCAGGTAGATGTTGAAGCTCCTACTTACAAGGAGGGCACAGGGTCGCTATACTCCACAGGTGAAAGGTGAAGGGAAACTGGGTTGTTGTGTCAAGATGAGGTGGGCTGTGCTGGGTAACGGCTCAGGCGCTAAGAAAACTGTGCTTTTCACTTTTGCTTCTGGGAATCCCTGCCTGAACTTCCTCGTTCCTCGGAGATAAACGGAGCTGCACACTGTCAAGCGTTGCAATCACACACTCTTTTGCACAGGTCGTTATGAATGCTTACAAATACTTAAAGGAAGGGTGTCAAGAGGACAAGGCTGGTCTTTTCTCGGTGGTGCCCAGTGACAGGACAAGAGGAAATGGGCACAAACTTGAGTATGAGGAGTTCCACCTAAACATGAGGAACTTCTTACTGTGAGAGTGATGGAGCCCTGGAACAGGCTGCCCAGAGAGGTGGTGGAGTCTCCTTCTCTGGAGACATTCCAAACCTGCCTGGACAAGTTGCTGTGCAGCCTGCTCTAGGTAGACCCACTGTGGCAGGGGGGTTGGACTAGATGATCTCCAGAGGTCCCTTCCAACCCCATATGATTCTATGAATCTATGAAGCATGTGCTATTTGGCTTGCATATTGCATTCTGCCAGCAAGGAATCAGGTGGTGGTGGGAGAATTTCCCACTCGGAAGCAGAGATTTTGTTAAAAAATAAGAAACGTGACCCGCTGCAGATAGAATAGATGTTGCCAGAGAGTTTCTACTGTGGTGGTCGAATGTCTCTGTAGAGAGGCTGAACTAAGCAACGCTTTGAATAATTCAAATGTTTTCTCCCTGGCAGTTGGCATTATGGAGTTCTATCTGCCATGGTCAGAGACCACAGTATGGTCACTATGCCCAGCCCAATCAGCTCTTTGCTCATCATTTTCATTACCTCTGACCGGAGAGAAAGAATGCAATTTGAGGCGAATGACGCAGGTTTCGGTATGGATGCAGGAATATAAACAGGGGAGAGGCAGACAAACAGTTGGGTAGGCTGGAGCTGCGCAGAAAAGGCTTTGCAGGTGGTTATAGTGAGTATCTGCTGACCATAAGTCAACAGCGTCATGGTGTTGAAAAAAAGAAAGGAAAAGTTAAACATCCCTGGGGTGTATAAACAGCAGCGTTGTTTGTAGGACATATAAAAATGTTCCAACAATCTGTTAGAGCAGACTGTGCCTACACAGCATTAATACAACCAACTCTGGGCACTGCCCTCCAGGAAAGATATGTACCAGTGGGAGAGAGTCCAGAGGAATGCAGCAGAAGTGATTGGAGGAAACGTGACACGTGGAGAAGGATGATGACACTGGGGTAATTTAGTCTAGAGCAGCCATTTTTCGGACTGTGGTCTATTGTCTTTTGGTCTATTTTTACAGGGTCTGGAAGAGGTGACCAAGAAAAGCAAGTTTCTACATGCTTTAGTGCTCTCTACTAATATCTCTAAAAAGGAACTTGCAGGAGAACTTCAGTGAGAGACAGTGAACCAGTGCTGTGGCACTGAGGAGACTGAAAGAGGCCCACTGCCAATTTTCACATGCCTAAAATTTAAAATAAAATTCTAAATGCATGAAATACAAGTAGGAAGCTGTTCCCTAAGTTAGAGGAGCAGAAACTTTGGAGAGTGTGTGGTAACAATGGAGATGGAGGGAGTGAAATCCTATGGATAGCAGGATCTCTAGCTGCTGGAATGTGTCAGCTGGGCAGGCTTGAGATTCCTGGCATGGGAATCTCAAAGAACAGGCTAGATAAACATCTCGCCACAATCACAAGGATAGGACTGACCCCTTCTTGGCTCTCTCAAGGTCACTTTGCATCCCAATTCCTTATGATTGTGTAACTAACTGGTGTTAATTATGGCCACTGTTATTTAATATATTCATAAGCACAGTTAAGAAGGGAGTGAGCAATGATCCAGTTGTCACCTAACTGCTCACTTCCTTTTCTGGATTAGTAAAAGTACGTTGAGCAATACCAATCCACTCCTCCACCCACAGGTGGACGAGTGTATTGACGAACTCCTAGGCAGACCTCCCCAGGTCTATTTTTCTGTGATTCTGCATCACAGGACTGCCATTAAGAAGTTCTGGGAGTTAAATGCAGTGGCCAGAGATACTCCTATTTTACAGCATCTGATTTGATCCTAACTTTTCACACTGATGACAAATAAAACTTACTGAACATCATCCACCTCTCCCCTAAACTGCGCTGTCTTGAATTTTACCTGGTAGCACCGAGACAAAAAGTAATTCCAGGAATGGGAACCTTGGCTGTGATGCTATTACTGTTGTTTGACACAGACCCGATTCCTCTAAGAGCACTTGCTGTGTTGAAGGAAGGAAAAGCTGCAGTTACTTACAGCAATGTCTCTGTTAACAAATCCAGTCAAAGCCCTGTTGTATACGTAACTTTTGTAGAGCAGCAGTGGTTTTTGCAGAGGACCTCACTAAGAGATAGGAGAAAAAGTGGAAGACCTGGTGGTCTGAGAACAGAGTATTTAATGAGGCTGAGCCAGGCGAAGGCAGACACTTTGACTCCACGTGGGTGGATTCAGGACCTCTAGAATTGCAGTGCAAGGGCAGGGGCTTGCCTTTTTTTTTTTTTTTTTTTTTTTGTTTTTTTCTGTTTTGGCTCTATTCCGGTTACATTCTCTGCACTTCATTTGCAGTTTCAAAAGCTTCTTGTCTCTCAAATCCTTGACTGATGTGTCTAAAAGACTTTGGTAAGTCGGGACACAGTTTATAAGTGGGGCAGTCATTATGACTGTGGCATGCCCCGCATTATCTTCACAGCACTGATGATGAAAATGCGCCTCACCTCACTCTGGACACCGCCTTGGGGTGCCCCGAGGGCACCGACATGTGCTGCTTGATTTTTCCTAACAGACTCTCTTTTAATCCCACTTCATGGAGAGGGGGTTTCCACTCCAGAGGGTTTCCTGGATATCTTTGCCCAGGACTTACAGGGCAGCTAATCAAAGGTGAAGTTTGATTTATTGTTCAATAAGTGGAAAGCAAACAGTGTTCCATGCAACCCCATTGCAAAAGGGCCTTGAAGGAATTACAGATCTAAGTGGGCTCACCCTTTTGCCCAAATGAGCAGAAGAGCTGCTGCGAGTGTCATCAGGAGCTAAAAGGCTTCACAGGCAACAGTACCATTTCCTTGTCGGAGAATCCTTACGGGCACATCAAGAATAAATTCTTAACGTTGAATGGACAAGCACAACTGCTATTAATAAGTGCTGTGAAATCAAAGAAATCCTCTAAGCCTATTATTCAGAAGCCGTCATCTAAAAACTTGTCTTGAGATAGCAAATCTCTGTAGCCTAACCAAAGCACAACCAAATCCTACTGCTTTTCTTTCCCATTGAAATTTTGTTTGTGTTTCATCTCCAGGAAAACTTGTCCTAATCGTGAGATTAAGAGGGATATGCTATGTTAACTAGAATGTTTAAAAAATCCATTAACATCTATAAAGGTGTTATTCTGATTCGTGGGCAATGGTTTAGATGCTTTGCCCCACCCAGAGCACAGAAGTCTCTGATATGTCATTTTGCTGAGACTTTGCTGAGTCTGACAATTTTGCTATGTGATAAACTCTTTTATTTCTGTTGTTGCTTTTGCTGAGGTTGTTTGCAGAGAGGGTGTGATGAGTGCTGAGGGATGAGGATAGATACATGTTCAGTTCAGAGCTGTTTTTATGATCACTTCTTTCCAAACATCTAAAGAAGAAAAAAAATACAAGTCTTTTCTACTTGTCTGATTTTGAAGCAATTTGAAGCTGTGTTGCTTCCATGTCTTGGCAATGAGTCAGTGTCCTTGTGTGGTTAACTTGTTGAAATTTTCAGCTCATGGCTTTGTGGACTCTTTCATTCTTGCAGTAACTATTTTTGTTTCTCTTTTTTCTTTTCAGTGAAATTACCTGAACGGATTTCAATTTTGGTGAGATGCCATTCCAGATTTTTTAGGTTCTTAGAGGAGAGAAGATTTTGTTCCAGATAAAGTGGACAAACTTCACTATATGTATAAAAGTCCTACTGCATACAAGCTATCTTTTTAATTATATTAGTTCTTGAAAAAAGTTCTTGACACTTAATTTCTTTTTAAAAATATCATGATCCTTCAGATCTTTCTGAATTTCTAAGGAAGATGTCTAGGTGTTGCCAGACAAATAATTTTCTGATCCTTATAAATACTCTGTGTTCTGCTGATGAACATGCTAACAAATGTTTTTTTAGGGAGTTTTCCATGTGCTACATAAACCCTCCCAGATTTACACAAGAAAGTAATGAGAGGGGGTAATTACAAGAAGGTTTGTATAGGGTAAAAAAAAAAAAACAAATCCATGCTAAACTTCAAAGAGTTTTGTCATCACAATCAGTTAAGGAATAGCCAAGGCTAGTTAGAATCTTGTGTCAGAAGACAACCAATGTCTGTGGAGACTTTTCCAGCCATCTATCAGTTTGAGGTGTTTGGAGGATTGAAGGTGCATCTAGAAGAACATACTTCCCATACAAAATCTGTAATGGCCAAACTAGTTTCTACCAGTACCTTCTAAAAGTAGTGTCTTTCTCAAACTAGTATCTTTCTCAAGCAGAACGTAGGCTCGTGTTTTTCAGACATAGCTAATGGCTCTAATGGCTCTAATAACACCCTCCTACATCTTTGCTCCCAGCCAACAAGCCATATAATATTTCTTGCACAATAACAGCTCATGGAAAAACATAAGTATCTTGCAAAGCTTGCTTTCCTTATGTAGATGTTGTGTCTACTCTAAATCTAACGTGTTGTATGTGTAGGAGTTGCCTTCCCATAAGAAGACATTAATTGTTTCCCTGCCTTTTGGACCAAAGGATTCCTGGTTTTACAACCTGCTATATACAGCAGGTCTATAAGTTGCATGTAAAGGTTATTTTCTAGTTTGTGATCAAGTTCAGGTGAATGTCTTGATCTGCTCTTTTGTGTGTAAATTACTACACACTCCAGCACCACACACCAACTGGGAGGTGACATTAACTGTGAGCTTCCTAAACCACATCTCAAGCCAACTGTAGTCTGGATTTCCTTGTCCACTTGGTATAAAGTATTTTGAATTCCACATGGTTTCCCAGCCAATATGCAAACACAGGGTTTTTAACCCTCTTCCAGCAGTGCTCCAGTTTGCACACATGGTTCCCACATGCTCTGCCTGCAAATTGAGGGAAGATTAGGGAATAATTGACATTAGGTTATAATTGCTTCTATCTAATAAGCATGGCCAGGCACAGAAAACCATGTTGCTTTGTGCTGAGTGGCCTTTTGTGGCTCACGTTTTTTTCTGAAAGGTGAACCCATCTCCAAAGGACTTTGGTCCAACAATGAGGGACATGGGGGAGCAGCTTGGGTAAAATAAATGGAGAAGGGGGGTTAGCTCATGTAACTCAAGATTGCACTGGGCTTGCCCCTAAATGAGTATAACCTATACCTTGGGTGCATGCTCACCCTTTGGGTAGGTCTCCTTCCTTGAACCTCTTCAGACAATTGCAGCAGCAGCCTGATGTGACTGATGAGCATCCCCTGCCTGGGAAAATGTCCTTCAGCCCCATGGAGACGGGAATCTTGCTTGGTGGTACTGTCTTATCCGACTCAATGACAACTGCAGAGGCATCTCCTAGGGGAGTGAATAGTATATTAAAAAAAAAAAAATCTCTGTGAAAGTAAAACCTCACTTCCCTTTCTCACATCTGCTGACGAATAATGCTCTTGCGTCATGAGTTGGCAGGGTCTCTTTGGCACGGGTGACTGAGGACAAGGTGAGGTGGTGCTGTTTTGGGGAGGGGATGGGTGTATGGAGGCCTTAGGTGCCTGGTGTCTCAGCAAAGCTGGGGGTGGCAAGGGGAACAGGAACCTTGTGGGAAGCTCAAGCAGAGGGGTGCTGCTTCCATCCCTCCTCGTTGAATCACCTGCATCCTGTCACCTGGGGCATTAGTCAGGGAACTGGACAGACAGGGTGACAGTGACTCTTTGCTTCTTCCCTTTACCCTCCTTGCCTTGTTCTCATGGGCTTTTCATGATCCTCTGCTAGATTCCTGCTGGTGAACATATGTATGTCTCTGGTTTCCAGCCAAGGCCTCAAGCCCTTGGGTTTGTTCTGGCCAAGAGGTCTGGCAGAGAGGTCTGTGTTATAAATGGGTAATGACTGGTGGAAACCATGAAGTCCATGTCTGTGTGAGCAAAGGTGATGTCTCTCATGTACAAAGCCCTTGCACACTCAGTGCTATTTTCCCCTAAACTCAGCAAAAGAGTGCAAAGCTACCAGGGCACACAGCTACTCTTGTATAAAACCTTGGGGAGGGTTTGTGAAAGAGGGTCGGTGATACCAGCACACGTTGGATCTCGGAGAGCTCCACCATCAGCACCCAGGTGATGCCTGCAGGACCTTCTTTCTCCCTGGCTCATGTGGGTGCCCCAACCCTGCCTGCAAGTCCCTGCCACGTGCAATGCTTGGGGTCTTCATGCTGGGCTTCTGGCATCTGGGAGCTGTGCTCCAGGTAGGTTGCAACTCACACCAAACCTCTTCTTTGCAAACCTCCAGGCCTTCTTGCTGACCTGTCCTGAGTCCCTCTGGCTTGTCCTCTGCTATTTCAGAGGCACAGTGCTTGCAATTGGCCATTGCAATCCAGCTCCAGCTGCATCAGCATTAGAAAAAAGCAAAATAATTACTTCCTGTGCCCCAGTTCTGGCTCTCCTATGCTTACTACCTACACCATTGACACCTTTTTATTTTTTTTTTTTTGTTCCCCTGGGGACTACAGCCTTTTATTTTGATTTATTAAAGTAATTTATATTTTACCTGAGTCTGTTCTCCAAAGCCCTCACAGACTCACTTGTAAGGTGTAAGACTCACCTTTTCTTCTTCTGCCTGGGAATTAGTAAAAACAGAAACCAAAAGGATGCCCAGGGCTGGCCCCTCTGAGCATCCTTTTGAGGCGTTCCCAGACTTGACAGCGTGCTTTGCACAGCAAAGTTTCCGAGCACAGACTTAATTTTTTTTAAAAGCAGAACTGCAGCCACTCTCTCTTGATTTCATATTAGAATTTCACGCAGGACAGTGCCAAGAGAGGTACCTCATGTCCTGATTCCTCCCAGACCATGAAGTAATCTGCCAGGAAACAGGTTTGATTTGACGTATTTTCTCCTCAACAAGGCCATCTTGTCTGCATCTATCACCTCATTACATTCCCAGCACTTACAAACAGATCAGTTAATAGGGCAGGTGGGGAACTTTCCGGGTACGGAAGGGGGCTTGACCGAGGTGGGGTTCTCCTAAGTCTACTTTTTAAAGATAGATATTGTGTTTACCCTGTACTAGTCCTATGGGAACACCAAGAGATCTCAGAGATAATTACTAATGGGTCTGAAGTGTCTCCAGCTGCTTCTTTAAGTACCCCAGGCTAATTAGATGCTGCTCACTGGGCTTTGACCTGTGTTTTTCCTATTCTAGACTCTTCCCCCACCCCTTATTAATATTTTCTGTTGATGGTAGCTTGTTCCAGTTAGCATTTTCCTGCATCTGAAGCTTGGTACAGGGCATACCATCTTCCACTCTGTCACTTGTTATTTATTCTCTTTTCCTGTAAATAGCAGAGCTGCGTTTTCTTCACCTTCCACTTACTCCTGATGTAATTCAGGAACCTTTTCTATAGAACCCTCTACGTATCTCACTGGCTTCTAGTCCTTTTCAGGTCCTTCAGCCTAAGTTTATCCTTGCCCGCCTGGGCTTTTCCACCATGCTCGTGTGACAGCATTTCCATTTCTTGTGCAATTCCTTTCTGATTCCCAGATAACCAACCAGTGTCTGATGCTGTCACTGTCATCCCTCACTATACTTCCTCTCTCCCCTGCGCATCAGGGCAGTTTTCCTTTTGTGCGCATAATTAAGGGCATGTTCATGTGATTGCAAGAGAATTAAGTCAACACATCATAAGAAATTATTACCTGTCAGATGAAACACAGTATCTGACTCTCTCCTTCTGTTTGAGCCTGTCCTGGTTGTGAAATTAAATGGGTTAGTTTAAACACCTTCATGGCTGGGTTAAGCAAACCCTTTTTATCACATTTGCAATGCAATACAATGTCTTTTGTATATAGTCAATTATCACATTAGTTTATTGGCAGTAACACCTTCCAATGTGCTAATTGATCTCTTGTGATGAGTAAACACATCCGTAATGTCTTTTTGGTAGCACACAGGCTCTGTTGCACTTGTGTTATTGATTTAGATTATTTTTTCCTAAGGTCATTTCCACAAGTTTGCTGACTACTCCTTTTTTTGAGACCCATTATCCATGTTTTAAATCCCCTCTTTGGAGCCTGCTGTCCTTATGCTATTGCCATATGAGATCCAATGGTACAAGGCAAGGCTGGTGGAAGAGAGCTCAGTTTGAACCAAGGCATGTATGGAGAAAAACAAAAAGTCCACCTGGTCGTTTCTGCTGTGGCCTCCTCCAATCTGCAGAACTCAGGGGAGGGTTTCTACCTGACACCCTGAGGGCAGCTGCCAGTCCTGTCCCTTTTGACACACAGACATTTTCCAGCATGGTCGTTAGTCAGATCCAGTAGAAATCCCACAGAGGAAAAAGCTATGGGATCTGATAGGTGGTGGAAAGTGAGGATTAAGTGTCCTCACTTTCACCAGACCACTTGTAGTTCCTTTCTTATCCTTTCTTCATCTTGGTATGCCTTTACTTCACAACTTTCACTGTGGCAGGAGACCCAGCTAGAGCAGAGATCTCTGTCATGAGTAGTTCAGATATTTACATGATCCAAATTTATTCAAGAATGTAGGACAATTTGCAGATGTAATTCATTAAAATGTACCTAGACCTGGTCTGCCCTCATAAGCAGACCAGTGTTGGGGAACACAGAAACACTGAAAGTAGGTTCACTGAATCTGCAGCAGTGATGAGACCTTGTTCCTGGTGGACTTCTCTTCCAAGGAAGGTTGAGGGGTTTAGCTTCTTTGTAATGAAGTGAGGTCAGCCGTCCAGCACATGTAGAGATGGGGAAGGAGACATGATGCTGCAGGGGGTGTGAGAGAGTGTAAAAGCAATGAGTGTGGGAGCCGGGACAAATAAGACAATAGATGCAGATGGGGTGGAGGTGCTCAGATGGAAATCTACCTCCTCTTAGCTAAAGAAACATAAACAGGAAGATGCTGTGACTCATCATTTATTTATCTTTCCTTCTTGTTGGACAGTAAGGGACAGATTGGATGTTTGCAATTTACTTTTTGATTCAGCATTCATTGGGAGACCAGGAAAATTCCCGCTTTAATGATCCCTGCCATAATCCCAAGTTCCACACCCTGGAGTCAGTACTGTTTATGGCGACCAGTATGTCTCCTCTCAGGACCTCCAGGCAGAAGAGACAGAAGAGAAACAGACTTCAGACCTAGAGGAGGGCACAACACCTACCTTTTAATCCATTTATTTATGTTTAGCACAGTTTAGTCCTATTTATACTGAAGCTATTAAATCTATTGGTTTAGGTTTTATGATTGAGCTAGTATTATAATGTGGACATGACCCAGACTTATTCATAGCTATAAAACAGGTCTTGCAAGAAGCTGCAAGAATAAATATTGCTTGTGAAGATTTTGCTTGTTAAGATTTAACCCAATAACTGTGGGCTCCTTTTGGAAATCTGGGCCCAAGCATGGTTGGCAAGGCTTTAAAAGTTGTTTCATTGAGATGTTTTGGAAATATGTCGTTCCAGAAACCTGAGGGAAAGGCTGTACAAAAAAGGCTGTAGCTTTGTAAAATAATACCCTTGAAAATTAGTCTGTATTTAATTTGTTTTTTCTCTTTGAATGAGAACGGTTGAGCTTGTCCCAAATGCACAATGGATTCCTGAGAGTGCAAAAGACTCATCAGAATCTCAAGGGGATGATGGAAAGTAATAAGGAAGAATGTGGTTCCTAAAAGCAATGTTGCAACCAAGAGCAAACAACGTTCATGAAAGCACCACAGCCACTGGCAGAACATGTTGCTGAAGTTCTGTGATGTTCAGGCTGCACAAACTGACTCCACCATAGACAGGAGTCACTGGGAAGCAATTTATGAAGGGGAGAATGGGCACAATAGACTCATAAGGTACTAGTGTGGTGTCTCAGGTGTCAGACAAAAGGCATCTGAGTGCCTGACTCTCTGAATAGCTTTGGGTAAAATACTTCGACTCCTCTGAACTTTCATCTGCAATATGAGGAGACTTCCCCATCAAACTGGGGAGTTCCAGACTGATGATATCTCAGAGACACCCTGAAGCTTATGTGTATTTCCTTAGGCTAGACCTCTTTGTCAGAGGTGGAGATAGAATCAGAAGGTAGATCCTGACACCAGGATCTGAGAGGAGACACCATTATGTCACTGAGTCTCAGAGAAGAGCAGTGATTTCCTGATGGTATCTGCTTGTTTGCTGCACATCTCTGCTGGGTAGTTAGACAGAAGTCACAAAAAAGGAGGAGGAAAAAAAAAAAGGTGTTTGATCATGGAATCATAGTGTACCAGGTTGGATGGTGGCTTTGGCATTGGTCCTCTACCGTGGTGAATGGTGGATGAAATACAGAGGTGTTCAGAGAGTGCTGCACTGACAGCTGATCATTATTTCCACACCTCAACAGATGGATTCTCGAGAGTCCTCTGGCTTTGTACTGTAGTGTGTGTAGGACGTTGTGTCTCCACAGTTTTAGACCTGGCCTGATTGTTTTTGTGCTCTGGATGGAAGACAGGAAGTAGCTTGAGGGCCCCGTGACATAAGACATAAGACAATGTGGGTTGTGCTGATATTTCTCCACGGGAAGAGAGCTGTCGGTGGTTGACATTGACTTGTGCATATTCCTGCTCTGCTTCTGGTTCCACGGTGCTTCATCTGCCCCATCTTTCACCTTACACCAACTTGTGTGACTCCATTAGACTAGTACGTTATAGTCACTTATGTTAAAGACCCCTGAAAGCAAGTGGGCTTGGACTTGAGGATCCTGCTTTTGTGGGCCAGAGCCATTCCTGTTTTCCTGAGGACCTGTTTGGGGAAGTTTATCCAGCTTCCCTGTATGTTCTTCTCTGGGTGTGTGAGTGGGAGAGCTGGTGCACCTGGCTCTGGACCAATCTGCAGAGAAAGTCACCATGGCTCAGAGGCACCTGGTGCTCTGCAAGTGGCCAAGAAGGAGCCACAGTCACAGGCTTCCAAGTCACTCTTTCAGGCCCTCACAGGGAAGACCATTTTACATGTCAGTGGAAGTGCTAGGCTGCAATTTGAGGTCTTTCAGGATGCTAGAGTGCCAAAGGGGTTCAGTAGGTTCTCTGAGGTCAGATGATAATTTGGAGGCACTTGTAAATGCCTGAAAACCTTTGTAATCTAAAGCCCTTCATCATCCATGGCATGGATTTCCCAAACCCAATCTCTACTTTCACTGAATTTCACTGAATTTTTAGAGTTGGAAGGGACTGTAGAGATCATCTAGTCCAACACCTCTGCTGAAGCGGGATTGCCCACGGCTAGAGCATGTCACTCAGTTACCCTGCATCCAGGTGGGTCTTGAAAATCTCCAAAGAATAGGACTCCACGACCTCCCTGGCCAGCCTGTTCCAGTGCTCCATCACCCTCCTTGTGAATCCTCCTTGATCCTCCTCCTCCAATGCCAATTCCTCCTTGAATCTTTTGGACACGGTACACCGTTTTGCCAAAACTCCTATACTCCTCCATGTTTTCTCCTTTTCCCTTCCCTGGTGCTTCTTGCAAAGCTCAAGTCCTGTTGATCCAGCAGTGTGCTTTCTTCACCCTTCCTCTGACGCATCAAACTTGATGCCCCTTATCCCTCTTCAGGGTTCTTCCTAAATCTGTCTGCTAGAGTTTGCCTGGAATTGTCTCTTTGCCAGTAGAGTCAATCTCTTCTCCTCCATCACCAGGGTAATCGGAGGGTACCACCTATATGGTCCTTGTTTGTGGAACATCCACCCTGCTCCAGTTCTATAGACATCAGCTGGTTCAAAGACCAAATCAAACCTCATTTCTACCATCCTGCAAGAAGTTGGCAAAATTTGATAAAATATTGAGCTCTGTTTTCTTTCAATCTGTATGCCAAGTTCTCCTGGATGTTGCTCTCCTTGCCTCTTTCTCTCCTGCCCCTTCTGTATGGTTGTTATCTTTGACAACAAGAGTTTCAAGTGTGGATATTTTCATTGTGAGGATAGCCTATCCTTACAACAGCTATTTAGTCTTTCACAGTAGTTTATTACAGCTTTGACTATTCTAATTGTCTCTGGCACATGGTCTTTCTCATGAACATGATTTTCAAACACGTGAATCATTGCTAGACATCCATTTTCCCAACTGTATCTTTGGAAGGACGACGTTTTGCTCATCTCCTTGGGCTGTCAGTTTGCATGACTTTGATATGAGTATGGCCTAATTTTGCCTCGGCCTTGCTGTGTCAGGAGCCTTTGCACATGCACACACACACACATACACACATGTGTGTGTCACTGTACAGGATTAACTGGACTCTACACCTCTGCCTTTATCAGCTGTCACCCTCCTTCTGAGTCATGGCTGAGGCAGATAAGCAGCTGGCTTTCCTATTGCCTTCATGATAATAAGTAAACAATAATTAATATTTTGCAATCATATAGCTCTTTGAATTAGACAATCTGAAAGCACTTAATTAACATTAATTAGTCATCATGGCATGGCCCACATGAGGTAGATAAGGTTTTATTGTGCAGAAGGGGAAACTGAAGCAGAAAGGAATGCCAGGATCAGGCAGATCAAATTCCTGTCTGAAGAGTTTGCAGTGTCTTGGTTCTTCTCAAAACCTGCTGCAGCACCATTTTGAAGATACAAAAGGTGAAGTTGGGTCTAAAATGGGGAGGGAAAAATCCTGCCCCTGGTTCCCCCCCACTGCTCTGGATAAAGCCCTTCAGAGTTAACTGAGGCCTCAAGTCCTGCCTGTCTGTGCCTGGCCACTGCTTTGTCTTTTCCTACTTTTTCTGCTGTTTGATACTTTTCAAATCACTAAGACCCCAGTGCAATAGGTGAGATGGGCTCTAACAGAGCCAAAAGAGTGGTGCAAATCTAGGCCTTGGCTGGATCTGGCCTGAGAGACATGTTTTAGAGACACTTTTTCAGTTGCCCAGAGATAACATTTACCAAATGATCAAAATAACTTAGTAGTCAAAGTTCTTGCAGAAGTGTGTAATGGCCAGCTGAAGGACCAGATACAGATCAAAGTGTTAGTATAAAGGAAAATGTGTCTAGACATTGCGTGGAATTTACAAATTCACACCAATGTCTCACGTCTGGGGCTTGATTCAGTTGCCTGAATGTAGATGCTCAGGGCTCTTTGAGATGACCCAGATGTCTTTCCTGGAAGGAGAAGGCTTTCCTGAAAGCCCAATTCTGGATCTGCCAATTGGTTTGGGTACCTCAGGGCACTTCAGTGATTCTAGTTTTGGGTAACTAAATTGTGCCACAAATGTCCAGTTTAATGACCTATGTTGTCAGTGCATGTCCAATACACATTTCACAATGTCCAAGCCTATTTCTCTAAGGATGTAGTCCTATCTCAGGTGCTGAGTAAGGGGATGTGTGTACCCTCTGTAAAGTCTTTTAAGTTCCAGGGGTGAGAAGTCTAAGCACTTGGTTGGGTCCAGTTCCTATATTTACCTCCCACTTCTGGACCCAAATCATTCTGGAAAAGATCTCTATTTGCTTGCCTACCTGTGCAGTAGGATCAAGGCCACTGCAGGACCTACTGTTCCTCTTAGAGTTCTCAGCCCCCCTGTTATCATCATCCCCATGGCTCGTTGCATACTGCATCTCTCCTCCAGTATTTTTCTCTCTGTTGTTATCTCTATTGAAATTAGTATCACCAGGAGGATTTGAAGCCAACTGGTCCCCCCAGATTGTCAGTCATGGTCCTGGTTTCCTTTAATGCTAACTGATTGGACTTCATTACTTCTTTCTGTGTGTGTCTTTCCCAGGTACTGGATGTCTGCATGACAACAGCAACAGAAGATTCGGGACAACTGGGGAGCAGCAAGAGGAAAACAGAAGATGCAAGTGTTACTTATCAGTTGAGTGCCACCTATGGGACACACCAAAGGAGGGAAATGTAGTGGGGATTGTATCTTCACGTGTGAACTCAAAATATTTATTTTTAACCAACGCTGTGTTGGTAAACTTCAGGCTGCCTCTTCGTAACGGAGGGCTGTGCTTTAAAACCTTAACAAACTTCCTTTAATGCCTGCATTTGGAGCAGATCTCTGTGATTAAAAAAACCCACCCAACTGATCAAAGCCCAGGTCTTGCCCAGTCCTCATGATTCATTACACCCCCTCCCCTTCCACCGGAGGAGAGGGAGCTGCGGAGAGCCAGATGGTGGGAAGCGCTGGTCTTGTTATGAAGTGGGGTTGAAACACGTTTTGCCTGAAGGTCTTCATGAGTATTTGCTGACAGCAGAGGAAAGGGTGAGAATCATGGCCCTCTTGGGGCTCAGCAGCAAAGCCTGTCACAGTTGATACATGCTTGTTTCCTCAGATTCATTCCCTTTTTGGAACATCTCCTCTTGTCTACCCCAGTCTTTTTGCCCTCTTCTAGATTCCCCTGCCCAGTTCAAGACTTTCAGCCCCTGGTGTCCTAAATTAGAGCCAGTTCCCTTCTTCTTTGCCTCTCTGTGGAGACACTCCCATCTCTCCCTTTCTTAACCTCAGACCCTTTATCTGCTGAGTCTCAACTCCCAGTTTAAGCTCCTAGTTTAAAATGCCTCTGTGTACATCTTGCTGGTTCCAGTCCCTCTGCCACCTCTCCCGGCTCCCTTATCAGCTGCATGCATGCCTTGTCCCTGGCCTCTGTTGCAGATGCTGCATCTCCGATGCCAGGTCTCCCCAGAGCTCTCCCAACCACCTCCCATCCCTTATCATAACCTCCACAGTCTGGCAGTCCCTGTCACCTGGTCCAGCCACCCCTGAGTCCCACTGCCTTCTCATCCATCCTGGTTTCAATCTGAGGAATCATGAGGTGGTCTCTCCAAGAAAGGTTTTACCTGGCATCACACCCCAATCCTCATCTCAGTCCACATCTTCTTCCTTTCCTTCTCCTTGCCTTGTCTCCCTCTCTAAATCCCAGAGATGAAATGGGCTGCCCAGGGAGGTGGTTGAGGCACCATCCCTGGAGGTATTCAAGACACAAGTTGACGTGGTGCTTGGGGATATGGATTAGTAGTGGATTGGTGCTGTTTTGGATGTTGTGTGGGGTTTTTTTTGTTCATTTGTGGGTTGGTTTTTTAATTTTTTTTTATTGGTTGGACTACATGATCTTAAAAGGTCCCTTCCAACCCAGGTGATTCTGTGGTTCTGAGATTCCCTCTACTTTCCCAGTCCTGTTGTCACTAGTGTTCATTTCACAGTGTACTTGACCCTCTGCCCCAGCCTGAGTTTTTACACTCAGACAAGGCTCCTTCCTTGTAGACGACATCTCATGGAGAAAAACATGGTCAGGGGAGGTTTTCATCCCTGGTGCCCACTTCCTGCCATGCAGCCATCAAGAGCTGCCAGCTGGAGGCAACAGATCAATTTTCTCTGTGGGGAAGATGTGATGAGTGGTCTTGACCCACTAGGACCTGCAGAAAATTTTAGAAAATGTGGATGAATTTCAAAATTTCAGGGGAGACTTATCAGCAGAAATCTGCCAACCCTCTGCTGAGGTCACCTGAGCTGTTCCTGGACCACAGTGCAGGGGATTTTCACCCAGAGGCAAAAGCATTTACCTACATCTCTGCCTCCCAATCACACCTCAAATCCCAAATCCAAGACAAGGTCACCAAGGCATTGATATGTATGATATTAAGATAGGGGAAAGCGTAGATTTATTACTAGCCTACTTTTGGAAGTGCTTGAAATTGTCTTCTTGGCAGATAGAGGTGCATCTATGTGCTTGAGGCAAAAAAACTAGGCACTGTCTGAGTCTTGGGATGTGCGTGGGGTGTGTTTGTGTGGCTGCATCCCCCTGATGTGGGCAGTCTGGCTGTGTCCCACAGCGCATGCCTGGCATGAGGAGGCAATGGAGGGTCAGTAGAAGAGGACTGTAGGAGCCTGAAGTGGAGGGGTTAAGGAGCAAAATCAGCTAGACCTGATGGGTTGGTTGAAATTCTTGTTTTGTGCTTGGGATGAGGTGTTTAAGCCTATTTGTCATCCCCTTGTGGGATGAGAGAAGTGTCTCTCATTGCAACACATGGCCCTGCAGATGCATCCTGTCCTTCACGCAAGGAGAAGGGGACTGTCTGTGCCCTGTGCTGGCCCTTCATGGACTGGAGGTGTCCGTGCCCTGTGGTGGTGCAGTCCCTGTCCCCTGTCCTGCGCCGTGCAGCTCGGCAGTCAGCAAGAGATGAATCGCCCCCGGGGCCCTGCCATTATGTAAGGGAGGGGAGGCAGGTTTCCCAGTCATAAAGGTGTTGCACAATTAATTATTCTGGCTTGGGCCCGGATCCCTGGATCTCAAGGGTGCCACACAGCATGACTAGTGCAGCGCAGGTTCAGCCCAGCTGAGCCCCAGGCTAGCAAATCATCCCTGCTTGGGTCTCCCTCCTTCCACTGAAGTGTGTTCTCCTTCCCAAGGGGGACAAGATGGAGCACGCTCTGGAGCAGCAGCGCCCACGGTCACTGGGCACCTAGAAAATTATTCCACCTCTTTGCACCAGTATCTTCCCTCCTCCCCCTAGAGACACCCCCTCCTTGCCAAACCCACCAGCCTGCCTGCCCCAGGATAGGCAGCAGTGCACTGGAGAAGTGCGAATCCCCTTGCCTGGGCTCCTCATTTGCATTTGTCTGGCCCAAGGCTAAAAGCCCTTTGGCTTGACGTGCCTTTCTGCTGGGAATTAAAGACCTTGTATTTTTCTCCCCGCAGTGGTATTTGTACCCTGTAATCAAGCTGCCTCTCCATCTTCTTTCTGAAAGGCTGAACATGCTGAACTCTCAGCTTCTCCCTGCAAAGGGTCATCTGCTTTAGCCCTGGGGTGACAGTGCTGTCTTCACCGTCTTTAACTTTTTAACATCCTTCAGAAAAGTGAAAAAACCTGTAACTCCACAGCCTTGCACTCATCAGGGCTGTGTGCAGACACTCCTGTCTTGCTGAGCTGCTGTCATGCGAGGTCCCCTTTCCCTCCCTTCCACACTCTCCAGGAAGACTCCAACTAGTGGATACCTACTCCATAAGCAATGTCAGCAAGGAGGTCAGACTGCAGTGACAACCTTTTCATTGCCATGGCCTTTTAAAAGCTGGTCCAGGTGGTCAGAGAAGTCACAGGGCAGCTGGGCTCTGCACTGCCTCTGCAGCTCTTGCACTCACATGACACTGGTCTTGGCAGTCCCAGTAGGGAACAAGGGTGCAGGACCAGACCATCACTATTGTTGGAAATCCCAGGACCAAGAAGTGGATCTTATGTCCATGCAGACTCCTGCTCAGGGCTTTTTGAACTCCATTGCAGCTAAAGTTTGTGGCCAGGGAGACTCAGCTTTGATACACACATAGTATCTCTGCTTTCTTCTGTCTTCTTTCCCATGAGAGGAGGCCCAGTTGATGATGAAGAGCCCCAGTTACCAGGGTTCTCACACATACTAGGGCAGAACCCAAACACATCTTAAGCCACCCGTAGTGCTGCTCACAGGCTGATAGTGCAGAGTGCAAGCAGGGAAACATCCCAGGACCCAAGGCAACCAAGTGTTAGGGGCCAAATTCTCTGCTGCTGAAAACCAAAGACACCCCAGTTTACACACACAGAGGATTTAGCCCAGCATTTCTTGTTATATAAGTTAACAGTAACCTTAAGGTGTTGGTTTGGAGCACATCCATTGAATGATGCATTGTCCCAGAAACAGGGATGGAAAGTTGCCTGTTTACCAAGTGGTGAAAACAATAGTGATGAAAGACAGAGCAGCAATGAGAGTTCAACAACTCCAGCAGCTAGAGCTAATAATGACAGATGTGATCATTTGCTATGGAGGTCCACGAGCTGGTTTAGAGTTTTGTGGCCCAGAGTCATTCTCAGGGCACCGCACATTCCAGAAACATCTCTGAAGCACCTTACAGTAAATGGCAATGAGAAGAAAATGGTCAGGCCTGGTGTCAAGGGAGTAGCGTTCCTCCTCAGACTCTGACGAAACTCCATTTCAATAAGTAAAAATTGATTCCTTTCTGGATATGGGTCCTTGTGAAGAGTTACCAGCAATTGGCCCTGGTTCCTGGGCTACTGTCAGCAGTGCTTGCTGTGGTCCCACTTGAAGTAACCCATTGGGTTGTTTAGTCTGAGTGTATGTCTGCACCTCCCTCCTGGAATACCACTGGAGTAAAGGCATGGTGCCTCCTCTAGGATGTGGGTCTTTATCTCCCACTTGATGTCCTCCTGAAAGTTATGTTCCAGCTGAGGGGATGTACATGGGTGCTGACTGCAGAAGGCTTCTTATCTCTTGACTGAAGCTGAAAAAGAGTCTTGGCCCATTTCTGCAGGAGACAGGGTGGGGTGCTGCTCCTGGGAACAATATGAAAACAGCAGCAAAGGCCTGTTGTCCTACAAGCAGGCCCCACCACCACTAAGGTGATTCCCTTTGCAACAGTTTTGTCCTCCAAGACACCCTAGGTCTGGATCCTTGTGGGCTGCTCAGAGCCCATCACCCTTGGCTGAAAACCCAGCAGTGTTTGCTGGCTCCATGCATGAGCTGGCTCAGGACAGCTTGTGCTTGGAAGCCTGCTGACCTCAGCCACCACCCTTACACCTTGGTCCTGTGTCCACTGGGTTGGCCACTGGAAGAGCAGCGGGGTGCTCTGCTTCATGCTGCAAAGCCTCCTGTTCCAGTGGTGGGCATGCAGGTGGCACAGCTCCTGCCCCTTGAGGATCTCAGGTGTGCTGGAATGGCAAACCCTACCTTAGGAACACTGCTGCCTCTCCTTCTTATCACACACACCTTTGCTTTCCTGCAGAAGAAAAGCAAAACACTCCCTATATAGGTTAATAACAGCCTTTGGTTCAGAATTCACATGACTACTTTGGCCAATGCTGGGACCAAGTCTTCCTGGTACATCCCTTACGGAAATCTCCCACAGACAACACTCCCTAGTGGTCCACACTGGGGTATCCCGCTAGGTTTTCCCCACCCTTCCCTTGTGATTACTGTCTTGGCAGATGAATGAACGGTGTGGTGGCCAAGCTCCACTCCCTCCTTCCGCACACCGTCATTTCTGCCAGCTGAGTGTATTCGTTGTGGGAGGGGTGGGAGAGCATGTGTGGAGCCAGGGCTGATGCTTCTTCGTAAGGGTTTTGCAAGGCTGAGTGGATGCCCCAGCTGGATGCCTGCAATAGATACTCCCCAAGCCACAAGCGGCATGAGTGTAAGTGATCTTATCTTGCCTTTCAGTAATAGGTATCCAATTTGCCGACTCCGGTTGCCCAACTCAGGTCTGATTCAGGTCTCCGTGGGCTTCCTGCAGGATGTGATGGCAGGAGGGGTGGGTGCGACGTCTGAACAGCGGGCTCAGGGAAACAGGGGTGGACATCAACCCAGTATTGGTTGGGGAGTTTGGTACCCAAGGTCTGGAGCTGAAGAATGGGTACATCGGTGTGTAGGTTAACAGGCAAAGCAGGAGAAATACTACCTGTCCCCAGAGGATCCAGAGCTCCCACCTGGCAAGTCCCAGCCACACACAACATACGTTCATAGGCAGATTTTGCTGGGAAATGGTTTCCCAAGTAGGGTGTGTGGCAAGATACCATGCTACAGGGTGGAAATTTTGGTACCTTGGCAACATTGCCCTGCTCCTACCACCCCACAAAACACCCCTGGGGAGGGGTGACTTCTCTTCCTCTCTCTGTGAGCTTCCTGGCCCACTCCTGCTGGTCACCTTCCTGTTGCTCCTTCTCCAGTCTGGAAGTGGACATGATCCGTGGTGGGGTTGGCACTCCACTATTATGATTTTTCAGGAGGGCTGGAGCTGGGAGATGTGGGGCTGCAAGGACAATCAGATCCATCCCCTCTCCAGCCCAGAGGGGAGAGAGATGCAAGGGGTCTCCATGGGTGGAGAGAAGAGGACACCTTGTTTGCCCCTTCAGTACACTTCATGTTTGCCTCCATCCCATGCCGCTTTGGGGTTTCATCCTGCCCTCACTGGACTCTGGCAGCCAGTGGGGCTGGGGGTTTGCTTGCCTAAGGGAAAAGGAGTGTCCGACCACAGGAGGAGGTAATTGGAATTGGGAACTGCTGCCAATGCTGTCTACAAATGCAGTGGTGACTCACGGGAAAGCGTCTGTTCCCATCTGCTGGTTTCTGACTCCCCGGAAACCCATCCTGTTCCAGAGCAAGGAGTTTCCGTGGCTTCTGGGATGGCTCTTCTCATCATCTGGGCCTTTTCTCAGATCTAAGGGGCATGGTGAGATCAGGGAGGTCTGAGCTGGGCTGTCTTTCTGGGAAGGGATTTTCCCTGCCACGTTGTTCCTTCTGCTTCCACAAAACACTTTGATTTGACAGTGGGTTTCTCAAGATAAAACCCATCCATACTTTGGGTCATGAAGCAAACTGGGGCTTGGATTTCCTGTGTCCATGCGTGGGAACTAAGGGATATATTCCTGAGTACAGGATTAGTCCATTTCAGTGCTTCTAGTTTAGGACTGAAATTCTGAATATCTCCTACACCTTACTTTGGCACCTGGTTTTGCTGAGTCTTCTTAGGGCTTTCAGTGTGTAAATCCCCCCTTTTGTTCCTTCAGGGTACTCCAAGGAAAAGAGGCCAGGACATTTTTCTAAGAAAATGTTGGCTCATTACCCTTGGGATATTCCAGGTAAGCCCTAGGGTCGGTCAACCAATGTAACTCCATTCAAGGGGGGAAGAAGAAGACAGTATCTCTCACTATAGCAGCATTTAAGTTCTTTGCGTTTTCCCACTCATAATATCAAGCCTTCCTTGAAGCCTCCAGAACCAGTTTAAAAGCTATGGCCCCAAATCAGCTCATGTCCCATGCCTGCTGATGTCTGTCCATGCAGGAGCTGTCAGGTGAAGGAGACATTCTCCCTCTCTTTGGGAGAGGGTCTCCCCTGGTGAATTGGGGGGGTGGGCGTTCATGTCTCTTCAGACCTTGGGTGTTGCATCCACTGCACAGCCCAGCCCTTCTGTTTACAGCCCTGTTATCTCCGCTGCCGCGGGCGCTCGTCTCAGGTGGCTTGTCCATGCCAAATCCTTGTTGCATTATGGAATCTGAGAAATGCCCATTACAATGGAGTTCCTTAATGCCTGTTTGCTTAAGGATGATGCTTAATACTTAAACGACCCAGAGGAAAAAAAAAAAAAAAAAAAAAAAAAGGCCAGCATGGAAATTCCCCCAGGATTCAGGCTGATTTAAAATCGGCTGAAGGAGTGAACGTCCCAAAGAGGACAGCCGACTCTGTTCTTACTTGCAGCAAGTGTAGGCAAGCTCACTTTGCATTTGCAGAGGTGGATTTAGGGAGTGTCCAGGTGAACTGGTAGTTAAAGTCCTTCAGCCCTGAGAGACAGAAAAGCGTAGCTTGCTCCAAAGGTGGTTTTACAGTTCAGGAGCCTGATTCTTTCCTCTGAGAGGGCAGGTTAGCAGGAACTCCCTTGCAGAGACCATATGAGGACAAGCAAGACTGGAGGGTACAGAATTGGGTCAGAGTACGGAAAACAGGGAAAAAGAGTTAACTACTTCAGGGAACTCCATGCCTCCTTTCAGATTTAACCCTCTTATACTTTCTGCTGTTGCATCTCCTGGGAGAGGAAACATCTTCCTGGAATTGGAAAATATCTGCAGAACATCTATGCTCTTACAGTTTCTACTCTCCAGCCTACAATTATCCATGTCTGGTTCATCCCTAGTTGCACTTGTGCCTACACAAACAGTATTTTTGCTTCCTGATGACTTTTGTGTCCCAGCTTGGTTTTTGGGTTTGCCGCGTTACCTAATTTGAGCAGTTTTGGCCCATACTAGAATGGAGATACTCCGTTCACCTGCTTGTCCTTCTGATATTTCTTTGTACCTCTTCCACTTTCAGTTTGTCTTTCTTGAGCATGGGTGATCTGAAATTCATGTGGTATTGCAGAGGGAGCCCCCGCTGTGAGTTACAGAAGAGTATTAAGACTTCCCTGCTCATGTTGCAATACCCCTTTTATGATACAAATACTTTTTTATTTTTCACTTTGCACCTTCTACTATGTGCTGTCTCTTGCTGGGCGAGTTGTTTTAAGCTTCCTTTATAGACAAGAAAGAGATGCTTCTAAAGTGATGACAAGAAATAGACATCTAAAATGACATCCAGGTGGTTTTTTTTGCTCTTAAAATGATTGTTTCTGTGCCCAGGGACATTTGTGCAGGGAATACCTGTGGTTAGGTTGGAGAGCAGGCACACTCTCGATTTCTGGACATGTCCTCACCCTGTAGGGAAAGTTCTTGTCATTGTTCCTGACTCACACTTTGGGCTGGTGGAATTTCAACCCATTTATGTGTCTTCTGCCTTCAGGGTCTTTGAACTCTCCTTCTGTGGTGCACAGTAGCAGCAGCAGTGTCTCCAACTCAGGACTGGCTCTGCAGCTCTCAGAAAAACTGTCTACACAGAGAAGTTTATGGGAGCTGCCAAAACTCTATTTCAGGGAAGCTGTGTATAATAGCTTTCCTTTCAGATCTGTTATTAAAAAGCTTTCTTCTGGAGCAACTGGTGCTTTTCCAGTGTACAGTAGTTATTCTGGTATGCAACTGCTTATACTGGAAAATGGCTTCTCTACAGGAATGGCATGTGACAAATGATGTTTAGTCTTGTAAACTAGGACCAGCTTTGGGATGAGGAGGAAATCAGACATGACAAAGAACCACCAGTGGGAACAGGCAGTGGGCCCATGCACCAATATAACTCTGGGGGATCCATCCCTATGGGACATTTCTGAATAAGAGCTACAGACAGCTCAGGGTTACCTTTGTTCCACTTAGTCCTAAGCAGAGGACTTCAAGAAGAGCTGTTTTCAGGGATTTTAAATACTATTCCCATTACTATATTGTAATTCAAAGTCCAAATCCAGTTTGTCAACTTCAGGCCTCTCTTAGATGTCCAGTGAACCTAAATTAGGATTCCAGTTTCACCTTAAGTTTCTCCAAACACAGATGCCACCAACAATCCTCAGTTGTGTAGACTACCCCTGTTCCCTAGAGGAATTTCTCCAGTTTTCTAACTCAAGGTGGAGAGCTAAGCAGACCCAGACATGAACACCTGGCTCTGCAAATCTGGAGATTCAAGGCAAGATGTTGAAATCACTCCTCTCAACCCTCCAGCTAGAACCGTTTAGAAAGCCTATAAACTTCCTACCCACTCACTTCCTACCCTGCCTTGCTAGGCAAGCTATAATTTTTACTTTTAATGAAATCTTCTGAACAGGTCACCATATTTCTCTGTCAAGTAGATCACGGGGAGGAGATGGTCAGAGGTATCTTCCAAAGGGAGATTTTACAAGGATGAATCCTGTCATGCTTTGACCCAGTGACCTCTCCTGGCATAACGGCTTTTGCACCAGGTGACCCAGCCATCAGTGCAATGACTCATTACAGATTTGCGTGATTCACGCTTTTCTTCTTACTGGATTGCACCATGCATCCCGGGATGGGTGAATCAATTTGGCTCAGATGAGATGTGGAACTCATTGGTCAAGGTTTATCCATTCAGCTGCTTAAGGAAAAGTCTGGCTACTTTGTCAAAGTTGGTTTTTAATAGGAAAAATTACATTGCTGGAGGTTAATTCAGCACTCTGCAGAAGCCAAGGAGTTCATGAGCCTGAGTTTATTTTGTGTAAGTAGAGCCAGTAGAAAAACAGCTGAAGAGGAGCCAAGGATCGGTTCTTCCTTTAAAATTTCACCTGTATTTTTCCCCCAGAGTAGAGTGATGAGAGAGGAAGCCAAGCAGCAATGCAAACAGCAAACTTGGAACCTGCGTGTTGGTTTTGGATCATGTCTAGAAATAACAGCTCAAGCACAGTGAGTTTCTTGTGGCATATCGTATGGTTCCGCAGGAGGTAAAGAAAAGCAACAAGAAAGTGACAAACATTATGGGTAAGTGTTCTGGTGGACTGGGGTCAGAGGGCACGGGTTCAGACCCTGGTCTATCCCTAGCTACTTCCATATTTCTGGGTACCGGATGATATTGGAAGAAAAGACTTGAGATTTGCGAACAAGCACAACAGAACAATGTTGCCTCCGATTTCCTGCTGAGATGAGCTTCCTTTTTCTCTTTTCTTCTGGGTAACCAGCAAGTTCCATAAATTAAAGTGTTATAATTGCTTCCCTCACTTCCCTGCAATGCCTTGATTTTTTGGCACTGTAGAAATTGATAGGGGTAGTTCACCTTAGACACTTCAACATTTGATGTTTGCGTCAGGCAAACAGCAGCATGACTGACAGCAGAAGTTCCTTCCTTGGACTTCAGTAGCTTTGTCATCACCACTATGAGGTCTCACATGAGCTTTTTGTGACAGAGGTCTGGAAGTTTCCTTTTTTTCCGAGCCTTTGTGCATCTTTAAATGTCTATGCAAGGCAAGGTTAAAGGCATGGAAATCTTGTAGTGTTCACCCAACGCTAGAAAAGCCCAGCAACTCTGAGGTCCTACCTTGTTACTGCTACATCCTTCCTTTTTTACTTTTACTTACCCATGGACTTCTTCTAACCACCAGGATTGGTACCAGTACCCTGTGCACCAGTTACTGTGGGAGATGGGCTTGTTTGGAAACCTGCTGCTGCTGAGGCACATTTTTAATTGTTTTGTGCTTAGCTCTTGTGCCCCTGGAATCCAGCTGAATGGTGTGGCAGGGAAATTCCTGCCTTGGCACAGAGAGCCTCTAGAGTTGGAGTTTTTTGGCCTTTACCCACATTTTGATTAGCTATTACTTCTGAAAAGATCTTCCACTTCTCCCAGTGTTGCGTCACTGCCCCTTCCACAAGCTCCTTCCTAGATAATAACATGGCTTTCTGTTGGGAAAGCAGTTGCATAAGTCCCTATTGCTCATTTCAAGTCATTGGATCTTGGGCTGCAGTGATTCACCCTCACAACGCCCCTGGAAGGGAATTTGAGGTCTCCCTCTCTAATTTACTGACGGAGAAGCTGAGGTGTGGAAAGGTGAAGGATTTGCTCAGGGTCAGGCAGTGAGTCAGCCACAGAGATGGGGTTAGAGTGCCCACCCCACCCTGGCTCCTTGTGCTTGTGTCTGTCTAGACTTTTCCAAGTACCAGCTTTGATGCTGGTGTTACCACCGTTGTCTGTTGTCAACCTGGGAGTGCAGACATCTCCTCTCCCTTCACCAGTCATGAGGAAATTTCTGCATCCTCAACTCGTAGCCAGAGGGGCTCAGGTGGTGCAGACAGGAGAAATATATCCAACTTCCTGGAGAAGATCACACCTCCCCATGGCTCTTGCTCCTCACCTGTCTCTCTCTGGTCTTATGGCCCTCTCCCCACCACCAGGCAGGGAACGGGATCCAGGACCTAGTCTAAATAAATCTCAATAAAGCTACACCACAGAACATGGCATCCGCACACTGGTGTTTCAGAAAATGGCAAAAAAAGACTTTAGCTTAGGAACTGCCAAAAGGGGAAACAAAAACAACATGCAGCCTCATTTTTTTGGCTGCGGTGGCTTTGATGCAAAGTCAGGGTGAAAAGGACAGAGCAGAGTGTGGAGGGGAGTGCAACAGAAAGTGAGGCAGAGGAGCGCCTGTGGATCCTCCATGGCTCAGATGATGCACAGCAAGAGGGTGAGAGGAGGGAGAGGGAAATAAGGTGAAAAATGGGTGTCCTGAGAGCTGGTTTGCAAACCCCAGCCACAGCCAACATGCATGGGTCTGACAGAGTGCTTGCTGTGCTTCAGATCCCACTGATGCTGGTGATAACAGACAGGGCCTGAGCACAAAATAATGAGGAAAGTTTCCTGTCCCTGTAATTGCGTTTGGGCCCAAGTGTTTCCCTGCATTTTATTCCTCACACATTAGTGCTTTCTTAACGACATTCCTGACTCTGCTCCTCGGGCTGGCTGCAGTTTCTGTATGAAAAAAGGACCCATTCACCAGTGCAGTAAAAAGCTCTGCTTTTCCAACAGGATAGTTGATGGTTAAATAAGGAGAAGAGGAAAAGCCAGGCATCTGTGCCTTTGCAGAGGAGGTGAGGGAACAAATCCAGGAAAGGGGTCCCCTTCAGCCCTGCAAATTCAGCCCTGCTGCTCTGCATCAAGTCCTGGTGAGTCAAAGAGCCCCGTGAATTTTTACTACTCACTTAACAGAAACCAGATGCCACCAGTGGCACGCATCCCGTTAGCAGCCCTCACCCCAGATGGGACAGCTTTCATTCAGACCCTCCTGTAGAACTGTCCCAGCATGATTCAAGATGTTGCCAAAGGTGAAAGGCAGCAAGTGTTGGTTCCTGTAAGGGTATGTGAGTCAGTGGTCTCCTTGCCAAGGTCCTGTGATGAGGCATTGGCTCTGTGCTTAGGACCTCTCTCCACTTTCTTCACATCTTTCATGGGGATTGGGCTGGAAATGCTCTCCCAAAACCCTGGGAGGCTGAAAGGAACCATAACAATGAACAAGAGTTTTGACCTAGATGCAACTTTTCATGGAGAGAAGTCTATTCTTGCTTCTTGACACCAGCTTCAGTTGGGTAATTGCTGGCGTCAGAAGTTGCCTTGCCCCCAGCCCACCATACAGATGTGGGGGACCAAACCCTCCTGCCCCACGATGTTGCTGCAAAAGCACCTGCAGCCTCTGGATCAGCAGAGGAGTACTCATCACTTTGCCACCCTACAGGAATTCGGGGGGGAAAACAAGCTGAAAGCAGGGTACTGTGATTGCACAAATGGGTTAAGGCACTGCTCAGTCCACGCATTTAGCTTTTAGGAACTTGGCTGGAGCTGGAGGGGGCCAGATAGAGCCCCATGTTTTAGGTGGTAATTGATGAAAACAGTAGGGGTTTGAGCAGGACATCTTTGTGGCATTTAATTCCTCCTCCTGAAACTCCTGAATCCTTTGCTCACCTATGCAAGCAATAAAGAAAATTGAAGAAAACCACCCACTCTGTCTCATGCTGAAAAGGAGGGGGGGAAAAAAAAAATAAGTTGGGTGGAAGGGGTGTGGTTACCCAGGAGGTGTGTCAGGCACCGCTGAACTTATTTATAAGCCAAGGCATCTCTGCTGGGGAAGAAACCTTGCTGAGGCTTTGTCAGCTGCTGCTTTCCCCCTGACACCGCTCGAAGGGCACCTCTGCTGCGATGGGCAGGCAAAAGGACGTTCTTGCTACTATTGAGGAACACCTGAGGATCAGAAACAAATTGGTCCGGCAAGCGCTGGCTGAGTGCCTGGGGACGCTGATCCTGGTGGTGAGTCTACGCTGTGGTGTGGGGATGCTCTACAGCCCCTGGCTGCGGGGTGGACGTTGCCCTGGTGGGTGGACGGGGAAACTCTGCCACTAAAACTGCTTAAACTGCTGCCAGAGTTTGCACCGGGGATGAGCCCAGCTCCAGTGCCACCTGCCTCGGGGAGGTGGGGACTAGAGAGGTCCTTGTCCACAGGAAAAAAATATTCATGCAACTTGCCGTAGGATGAGCGTTGGGGTCGCTGGCAAAGGGTGGGCTCTGCAGAGAGGTCGGTGGGAGTTTAGGGGCTTCCGTGTGTCTGCAAAGTGCAGGGAGCAACAAGTCCCCGTGGGAGCATCAAGTGTTTCCCTAGAGATCACGCAAAACTTCCTTTCTCTCTGCCCTGGAATATTTTCTTGGCACTGAAATAACGTCAAGTGTTATCACCCGGGGGAAGTGAAAGCTTTTTCCTCACCTCGCTTTGTTTTCCTGGTGCATCCTATGGAGAAAAAAATAGCCAGAATTTAAACAGTTGCAGTGGGTTGTTGGTTTTGGGTTTTTTTTGGCTGTTGGCAGCACTTTCCCCAGGGTCTTATCAGTGGGGCTGCACAACACCACGGCACCCTGTGCCAGCGGCTGATGGGGACCTTGGGCTTGCCGTGTTAGTGGCCACGCCAAGCTGTCAGATGGTGTGTTTTTAAGTGGTCAACAGCAACAAAACTCTCCTGCCCGTTGTAATGCTCAGTTTCTGAAGGGATGAGACATAAGGGATAAAGTGGGGTGGGTAACTCTATAGGTGACTTGGTTAAAAGATGTTTTGAGCGGCCCTGGTTTGCCCTGAGGTCAGAGGCAAGATGGGAAGAGCGTGGACAGTTGTGTGTGAGGAGTGGGGAGCGAATCCTGGTGTAGCAAAACTGGGGTATGGGCATCTGGCTTTGGGCGCCTGCATGTTGGTTTGACGCTGCATGAGTTGATGTCCCACCCCGGTGATTACCAGTTGGTGAAAGTTCCTCTGAAATGGCACAAAGCCAGAGAGCTCCCATCAGCTTCTGTGGAGTGAGTGTGGGTTTACACCTCTTCGTAACTGATGGCAGGACGGTTTGGGAAAAAATCTAACAGTTGGAGGAGCTGAACAAGGAGAAAGGTTTGATGAAGCTGCTTGTGCTCCTGGGGACAACACAGAAGGACCAACATGTTATCTTATGCATGTCATATACCCTAACCCTAACCCTAAATAAGATTCTTTTTTGATGAGGAAGAGGGGACTGCTGGGTCTTGTGGGGGAGTATAGGGGTCCCCCTAAAATGCTACCACTCTTAACAGAAAGCAGCTTTGCACGGTGCAACGTCTTTATCGCCAGAGTGACCCACCTTTGCTGATTTGCAAACAAATCTGTTGATTTTTCAGGGAAGGATTATTCGGGATTAAGGTGGGTAAAAGCTGATAGGAAAGTGATTAACAGGTAGAAAGCGCTGTCTATGAATCACTGATGTTGCTGCAGTTAATCTCGGGCTTGAAGCAAGGCAAGACTTGTAAGGAGGAAAAATGTTTCCTGCTAGACCAGTAAACATTGCTGGAGAAAAAAAGCAATGGCCTTTAGCCATGGTCATCCGAACTTTCAGAAGGGCTTGTGATCCAAAAAATGTTCCTTTTTCCATACCAGATCTGTATTATCTGGAATGACAGAGATAACTTTTCCCCTGCAGCCTTGTCTTTCTGGGACAGAGAGGAGCTGGGATGTGCTCAGAGCCTGAGGAAGGATTTGGTCCAAAATTATAACCAGTCTCCAAAATGAGGATGGTGGCAAAAGTGGGCAAATGCATGCCTTGTCCTTGGCAGCACCACACCTGTTGTGTTTTAAGGCGTGTGTGTAAGTAAGTGCACAAGCAGATCCCTCACCTTCTTCAGGAATTCCCAAGCTGGTGTCTGGGGACAAGAAAATGCTTGTTTTAGTGACACATTCAACTCCATCTTACGGGTCTTGTGAAGGTGACCTGGGATCTCCAGCAGGATCACTGCAGTGGATATAGGGCTGGGGTACTGCGACCCTGTGGGAGAAGGTGGGGTGAGCTCGTTGGAGAAATGGGAAAGTCCCAAACGTGGTGAATGCTCCAGGGTTGTCAGTAGACAAAAACAGGCTATACAGCAGAGAAGGCAATGAGTTCCAGGGCAACAAGCCTGCAGGATGGCTCTGCTTGGCATCAACCCCTTTCTGCTGTGGAGCTGCCCCAGCCTATTCTTCTATTAATGAAGTGACACTTACAGATTCTGTTTATTTTACTTAAAAAAAGAAAAAACATTTTTTTTTCTCTCTACTACCCTGATTCTTTTGCATCTTTTTATTTTATCACCTTCCTAAAACAGAAAGTGCCTTGAAGATGATGTTCTTCCCCTTTCAGATGGCTTGGGTAGTGGTTTGAATTGGACAGACCCAGGAGACAGTTGCCATTCTGTACCTTGCAGAAGCCCCTGCTGCCTACCGTATCAGCAGGCTGAGCTGGGTGTGCATGCATTTAGCTGCATTTCAGCCTGGTAAATATCTCTTATGGCTTGAGACAATAAAATACCTGAGGAAAGGTATGGCATCCATGAGATTGTCCTCATGGGAGATGGAACTGACTGAACGCAAACAGGCGAATATGCCTAGAGCAGAACAATATCAGGGATGGGTTTAAGGTTTGATATTATTCACACTGAAATTAACTTCCTGAGCTGAAGGGAAGGAGACTGTTTAAAGTTTCCAGTTTACTTTAAATTTCACCGTGTAATGTAAAACTTGCCCCACCGTGGATACTGACATGGTTTCAGCTTCTTCCCTCCTCCCTTTCACTTGCATAAGGGCCACAGCCCTCTCAGACTCCTCTAGAGCAAAGCGGTTTCAGGCCCCTGCGAAGTCTCTTCTCCTGTAAGAATTAACCTAGTGCTTGACTATTTTATTTTTCTTGTTTATTAAGGAGGTTGTAAATGTAGCAGAACGTTAAAACAAAATAATGACGTGCTTTCCAAGTGGTAGTTTGGGTTGGAAATTTATGCCTGTGCCAGAAGCACCGCTTGCTGGCGGCGGCTGAGCAACGCAAACGCTGCAGGCGTTTTTCCCGGTGGCTTGCTGTCTGTGTTATGGCTGGGGCAGCTCACTGCAGCTACATTTCCAGGGGCAGCCCTCCGTGCCTCCCTTAAAGCCTCAGTCCCTCTGCCTTGCTCTGCTGGCTGTAAATCCCAAAGCTGGCTCCATCTGGTTTTTACGTTTGCAGGAGGAGGAACTTGCCGTTTATAGTTGACTTCCATGTCAGGCTAACTCTGATTCACTGCTGTAGAGGGGCACAAAGAAAGAACAAAACAGCTCCTCACTGCTTTTCTGTCGGGGCTGCCTTTTTTGCGGGTAGGGGGGAGGTTTTTGGAGTAGGAGTGTGGCTGCAGATCGCAGAAACCAAAGTTGCAAGGTGTTTTGGGATGACAGAGGCAAAGGCGGAGCCTTGGGGTGCACCGCTGGCATCTGCGGAGCCTGCAGCTGCCCCTCATCCCATAGCCACCGGGGGCTGCACGGTGATTCCCAGTTTGATTTGTGCCCATTTGCTTGAACCCAGCTTTTTTTTTTTTTTCCTTAATGCTTTGCTAGGGTTTGAAAGGGGCTGGAAATCTTTGCTGTAGGCATTTCGAGCTCTGCTGGTCCTTCCCCTGTGAAAGGTCTGTGCAGCTGGGTGTGGAGGCCTGGGAACTGGCAGCGATGCTGCTCTCCCTCACCTCTTCTTCCACCAGGAGAGCTAGAACTCACTGGTGCAAGCAGGACAGTTCAGGCACCAAGACTTGCCCTCAGTGGAAAGGCAGCTTTCCCCCAGCAGTGCCCAACCTCATGACCAAAACCCATCTAGAAGTAGATTTTCTAAGGGTTTTTTTTCTAAAAGTTAAAACCTCCCAACATGAGGGATACCAGGGATATGAGAATAAGTGGTTTGGCTTCCATGGTTGGGGGTGGGAGTAGAGACCAAAGTAAAATAGCGAATCTCCTCTCTAATGCCTGACTCTGCTGATGGTTGTGCAGGTTTCTTGCCCTGAGCACCACTTGTCTCCCCAGCCCTGTGCAGTGCTGCTGTAGCACGTGAAGTGTGTGTGGCACGACTGTCCTTAGACCCTCTTATCTCTGGAGTCCTGCAGCCCTGCCTGGCTCCGGGACAGCACGCCGTACAGAAGGGGCCGTAACATGAAGGACCATCTGTGGCTCCCTTCCCCATAGGACTGTTTCTGACCAGGGTGGTTCCAGCTGAGCTGGGCAAAAAGCCTGACTGAATATCCCCCTGGCTGAAGGGGTCTAGCATTTCTCCTTGCTTTGTAAATTGTAAATGGTGGCCAGCCTGGTTGTTCAAGAGGTGTTCTGGGGAAAGGCAAAAATGGCGTTGCTCCTTGCACTGCCTTTGTGGCTGATGGAGGTTGTCCAGGCTGCATGGGCCATGGAGTTAAGGAAGATCTCAGCACACTGTTTGAGCAGAAACAGCAAGGGGGATGGGTCTATCATCAGATCTACCCAGCTTGGGAGGGCAGCAAGGGGCCATGGGGGAGACTTACAGTGCCTTTAACCCCTTCTTGCATTGAGGAGTTGGGAAGTTGTTCTGAACTGTCTGTAAAGTGATAGTCTTTTGCCTCCTCCCTCCCTCACAACTTCCCCCCTTGAAAGGAATGAAGGACAGCCCTGAGTTCAACTCTGATATGAAGAGGAGGGGTCCCTTTAAGTGTCTAATACTTAAAATATTCCATCAATATCTCAGGGTCTCTTCCTTCAGAGTAGATCTGTGGTTTGACTGCCCTTCTGGCACCTTCCCCACTGACCAGAGGGCAGTGAGGGCTGAGCAGCCTTTCCCATCCACCCAGGTGATTAGGGTAGATTTACAGCAGGCTCCTTGCCTAATCCCTGGTTTATTTGCTGGCTGAAAAGGAAGCTTGTAACTCAGGTAATAACACCCCTCCTGGGCTATGCCAGAAAAACTTTCACATCTTGATTTAGAGATCAGCCTGACTGAAGTCCAAAAGCATATGCATCCAGGCCCTTTGTGTCGCACCTGAAGGTGTGAAAAAGCATCACAAAGAAAAGAGGAGGCAAGTGAGGGAGGAAACTTGGCTGTTGTGAAGGTGAGTGCTGAGCACTACCTTTCTCCCAAGTTCACATTTGGAGATGCTTTTCACAAGGTCTGCCTATAAACTCAGGTGGCTTCACTTCTTCATTAGCTTTTTCAACTTATTTTGTCCTCCAAGGTCCTTTCCTACCAGCCTTGACTAGTTCCAGAGTTTTCTCTCTAGACATAGAGACAGGGTGTTTTTACATGGCCAAAAGGCCAGTCTTCAGACATGCCCTGGATACAGGGAGTTTAAGGGTCCCCTTAGCTTGGGGTTTCACCCAGCGACCTGCTCCCTTTTTGTGGTTTTGCTGCTGCTGCTGCTTCTGGCTGATCCCTGCCTTGTACAGGCTTTGGAATTTGTCAGCCCCTCCATCCCTGAACCAGTTCAACTCATGGATCCTGCAGAACATGGGTTTTGTTTTCAGAGTGCAAGGAGTTGGATCAACTCGTGAGGGAAGAGGAGAAGTCTCGCACTTGGCAGGGAAAGCCATTAGGTCTGCTAGAGCCAGTAAGATGAAATTAGGGAGCAGGCTTCCATTAACCTGTTTAATGGGTGCATTGACCTCAATTCTTGGGAGAGGGGCTTTAATCCATCAGAGTAATGCTTTGTTGTGATCATTTCATTAGCACTTTAAAACTGCTTTTGAACTTGGCCAGTGGATCATGGGTGTATAACAGTTGACCGCCACACACACTGCTGTGTGAGGTGGTAACCTAGCTTTCTGTTGTCTGGGATGTTCTTCCAGTAATGTCTGGAGTTGTTTTTAAACAAAAAAAAAAAAAGAAGAAGAAAAAAAAATTGTTGGAGGCAGATTATTAAAATCAATAATTGAGGGGTCATCTCTGCCTTGGGTGTGCACCACTGTCTCCAAACATAAATGCTGTAATATTGATTGAGAACTTTTACATCTGTTGCATGGACTTTAAGGCCACTAGGATAAATGCTGAATTGCTTTTGCTTGACCTTCCTAGGCTTTCAGCTCAAGCTAACTGCTCCTACATGCTTACCTGCAAGCACTGGAAAGGGAAGACTTAAAGCTGATGGATGCTGAGGGTCTCCTGTCTCAAATGGCCTGGGAAAACGAGTTGGAAGAAAAACTAGCAAATAGCAGAAGTGGAAATGGTGTGATTAAAAATCATAATAGCCACTGCCACAACAAAACTCTGTAATGTCAAGCTACTTGCCACAAAAGCACGGGTGAACATGACTTGAACTGGTTCCTGAAAGTCAAATGCCACGAATGGATGTCATGCATGAGCGTATACGTTCATGCTCAGTGGACTCCACTGGTGCAGGATGGAATTGCACACGTGCATATCAAAGTTCAAATAAGTCCTTAAATATCACCTCACTTTTTATCTGCTGAGGGTCAGGCTTTTCACTGTATGCTGAATTAAGCCAAATAGTGCTCAGGGCTGATCTGATAAATAATTGTAATGCTCCTGCGGAGTGGCTCTGGGGTGTTTTTACATGGCCCATAGACTCTCTTCTGAGGAAAGCTGGAGAGCTATTGCCAGGTGTAGGATGGGGGGAGAGGAGGAGGGGGAGCAACCTCTTGAGAAAAGGCAGATCTGGCCTTCCTCCAGGTTAAGGGAAGACCTTTGTGGGTGAACAGGGGAATAAAGGGGGGGAAATTTACTCTGTGGTTTCTGCAACCGAAAACTATGTCGCTAATAAACCAACCACCATCCACTTGCAGAACTGCCAGTTCTTTCAGAGTGAATAACACAAATACCTTCATCAACTGGAAGAATCCAGGACCAACCTTGCCAAATTCAGATGCACAATTTGCAATTTTTGTGGGCTCACCCCTCCCTGGTGAGACTGATGATCTGTGTGGAATTAGAGAGCTGAATGCCATGGCCGAGTGCTCTCTCTAAAACTCTGTCTAAAGCACGCTGGGGATCTTCTGGGGTAAGGGAAGGGACAGATGGCACGCTGGTTATCAGCCAGTATTTATTTACTCAGTTGGAGCTTAGCTTCCCTCAGTGGTTTGGACAGAGCTGGGAATGATGGCTCTGTTTGCTGCACAGCAAACAAGACTCATCTTTTCTGCCTTTGCCTGGGTGTCTCTGCTGTGGTTTCCCAGCTGGGCAGCTCAGGCTTAGGACATTGAAGAAGGAAATTGAAGGAGGACAAACGAATGAGGACATTTAGGCTGTTCTGACTGCTCCCAGTAGAGAGCAGTGCTGGATGCCCCCTCTCATTAACGAACAAGTTCTACAGGTTCCTTTGTTTTTGATACACAAGGTACTGTGTTGGGGACCTGGCTCCTTGTCAAGAGGCACCTGTGTCCACCTTGTGAATCAGCCTGCAGCCTACCTGCCTGCTCCTTTCCCAGCAGACTGAGTGCAGTGTTTGCTTTATTAGTAATTCAAGGGAATGGGAGGGGATGAGTTAGGTGTGTTTTGGCTTTGCCCCTCATCTGGATTGTGCATTGCTCAATGGGCATGTCCAGTATTGGCAGGAGAGGTGAAGAGAGCTACCCCTGGTGCCTATTTGGTGTCTTATTCCCCAGGAGCAGATACTGACTCTGTGGCAATTGAGTAATCCTGGGATGGCAGAGTTCATAGAAACAGAAAGTCTTGATGGGTTTGTAGATATGGGCATGTGGTTAGTAGAAATAAGGCAAGCCTTGATCCCTAGATTTAAGGATTTTAGGAACTAGCTGTAATTCCTGTCCTAGTTTAAGGATGCTCTCAGTACCTGCTGGTGTGATAAGCCCTGGTACATGCCAAGAATCCATTCAGGCAGAGTCAGTGGAAGACAAAAGTGTACAAAAGATCAGGATTAGAGCTTCTTCTTTTACATAATGGGAAGTGGGGGGACCTGGCCAGGCAAAAAGCCTGATATATGAGTGACAAACAACTGCCAGGGGAATCTGGTCTGGGTTGTCAAGGATGAGCATAGAAAGGATGGCTTTTGGAGGTGGTTGGAAGGAGAAGGATTTGGAGCAAATGTCTTTGAGCAAGAGCACATGCCTTATAACAGCCCTTATCAGCCATCAGAAAGACCTTTTGTCCCCAAAAGGTACATGGCTGTTTGGGCAGCCATGATCTTGGACAGAAGGTTCCTGTGCCATGTTGGTGGTACAGAGACAGGCCAGCTGCGTTGCCCTGATCCTTTCTTACATGGTTTTGCCACTGGAAGGGTATAGCTGTTTTGGGATGGTGTGGGCTGTGCTTAGTGTTCCCACAGCAGAGAGCATCCCTTGGGGCTGGGACAACTGCAGGTACTCAAGGAAGCCCCAGTCCCTCACTGTCAGCTATTACCACCTGAAAGAGGACTCCATGAATGTCAGGCTGTATATGACCTTCTACAGCCATGTCTTTATTTCCAGGCATTAGCAAAATTGTCCCCTGCCAATCTATGTGCTACTGCATTGAACAATTAGCCTTTTTAACAATAAGGATTCAGATCCCCCATCTGAACTGTAAATACCTCAGTCCAGGATACTGTGTGGCTGATTCTTCTCACCTACCACCTGAAAATCACGGTTGGACAAAGACGTCTGTTCTTCTGGAGAAGTGAACTGTGGTCTCATCTTGCTGTTGATTTTGGCCCTGGCTTTGTTTGTCCCTGCCAGGAGATAGGCTTGTTCTGTGTCTTTTCTCCTTCCCTGCTACCCCTGGAGATAACACCTAGATATTTTGACTGCAGATTGAAGGCTTTGAGTCATGGGTGGGCTGTGATGGTGCACGCAAGTGTAAGTGGAGAAGATGCAGGCACTGGTCAGCCTGAAACAGAGAGGGTAATTTCAATCTCTTCTTCTCCTCCTAGCTGTTTGGCTGTGGCTCCGTTGCGCAGATTGTGCTCAGCAGAGGGACTCATGGAGGTTTCTTGACTGTCAACCTAGCCTTTGGCTTTGCTGTGATGCTTGGCATTTTGATCTCGGGACAGGTATCAGGTATGTTATGGCTCGATGTGGGCTTTCACTTGTCACTTGTGTAGACCTAGATGGCAGTGCTTTTCCTATGTGGCACTGGTATGAAAACCAATTTCCCTTGCCTCATCTCTGGAACACAACTTCAGCCTATAAAATGCAATAATCACCATCGTCTCTGCAGGTGGACATCTGAACCCAGCTGTCACTTTTGCCATGTGCTTCTTGGCTCGGGAGCCCTGGATCAAGTTACCAATTTATGCCCTGGCCCAAACACTGGGGGCATTCCTTGGAGCTGGAATTGTCTTTGGGCTGTACTATGGTAAGTGCAGAAATGTTCTGTGTTTGTTGAGGTGAGATGGATGCTCTTCATGACTCACTGCAGGAAGGCTGGTTCACAAATTGGAGAGAAGCGTTTTCTTGCACAGCAGACATGAGAAACATCCTTACTGTGTTTCTGGGGATGCTTTCCTGTTCTCATCATGTCGATGGGTTCAAATCAATCTGAAGGCCAACGAGCATTGTTAATGTGTGAGTCTTTGTCCTCGAGTACTCATCACTGTAACATGGACCACTGGATGGTCCCAGTTTTAGGTACTATCTGTATTAAACAGATCTTTCAGAAGTGTTGATGGAACACTAGTAGTAATGGACATTTTATCTTTGGATCATTCCAAAGATGTTTTATCCTTTAAAAAAGGTAAAAAGACTTCACCATGGGTGTTTTCTGCATTGTGTCATGTTAGCTTCCAGACAATAGGATTTCTAGAAGTTTTTGCCAAGGTATAGAATGATTCTATACCTTGGAAAGCATCCTAGAAAACCAGTTCCTCATGCATTTGTTCCTCATCACAGGGCAATATTCAGTGGACAAGAACTGACTCTTTGTGCTGGAAATTGCTCTTTCTCAAATATCAAGGGTGACATTTTGACTGAGTTTGCCTCCTGGTGCCTGTTTCTGCAATAGGAGCAATGTTGCCTGTATCTGAGCAGAACATGTGGGTCACCTGGAGGGAGGAATTGACCACTCAGGCACTAATACCAACTGCTTTTCAAAGAAGCAGGGTGACCAACTGGACTTCAGTTCAACACCAGTTACCTTTCCAGTTTGTGGTCTCAAGTCTCCTCTTCCGAAGAGTTAATCTCATTTTAGCTGCCTAAACCATGGAAGAGCTACCTTCAGAAGATGCCAATTTTTCCCTCCACTGAGGGAATCTAGGCAGCCCAGCTAGGCTAGTTATCCAGTTTCTACATAGTGGTAGGCAAGGAGCTGACTGATGTGCAAGACAGCCCTCAGTGGTGAAGCTAATTGTATATTGGCTTAGAGGAAAGTGCAAGATCAGCCCAGATCCTGCTTGCTGCAGATCAGATCTGTCAAGATATGAGCACTACCTCTTATCTTGACACCAAGAGTGATACCACAGGCATTTGGGAGAAATTTGGAGTCAGCTTAGTGTTTATGTTTTGGCTCTAACTCTTTCTTGGTGCCTGGTAAGCAAGACATGTTAGGACCAGGGACTCAGGCCACTTGCATCTGATCATGACTGGTAAAATGCTGTGGTGGATTATGCCCTAAGTTTTCCAAATGATTGCCCTACAGCAGACAGTATTGTAACACATAGCAATAGGGCGCTCCAGGAATTCTGTCTCAATATTCATGGTTCCTGGAGCTTACATTTTAACCATCTTCCAAGCAGGATCCTCTGTCTGATGCCTGTTGGAAAATGACTGACCTTTCTACCTTTCTTTTTTTTTTTTTTCTTCCCCCCCCCCCCCCCCCCCCCTCACCTCTAGATGCCATCTGGGCTTTTGGCAGCAACCAGCTATATGTAACAGGACAAAATGGCACTGCTGGTATCTTTGCCACCTACCCATCTCAGCATCTGAACATTGTGAATGGATTCTTTGACCAGGTAAGAGGCTGCTGGGAGGCTGAAGATGCATTTGAAGAGGACTCTTTAGGGGTGGTTCTGGGCCTCTGCTTTAATTACAGAATGAATTGAAATTTAAAGAGAAGATATACAGAAAAGTTTTTAGAGTTGGCACAAGTCTCTTACCAGCCCATAGGAAGAGCAGAGCCAGAAAACACCCTTACAGCAAGAAGGCTTGTGTTAAGTGGATTACTGAGTTGCACAAGACTGGTCAGGACACTGGTGAAAAAGATAATACTTGGGTTTAGCCACTGAAGAGCAATAGCGTGAGAATGGATGTCTCTTCCTCACTCCCAGTCTACTGTGGCTATTGCACAATTGTGATAGTCTCCACCTTAATGTTCCCATCAACCACAAAAGGACAGCAGCCACCCAGCTGTGGCAGGTTGGAAGCATGTTCAGAAGATGTCTTCAGCTTTTCTAGCTTCTCAGTTATTTATCATTCTTCTATGGGTAGGGGAAAAGTCATTGGCTTGACTGGGCCTGTGGGCTACCAGGAGGATCACATTCCACAATTGTGTGGGTGCTCAGTCTCCTAGGGTTTGATAATGCATGGGATGACTTAGTGCATCAGTTTGAGTTTAGATGATGACTCCTAAATGCATGGGACTTCAGAGGAGTTAAATAATTTGGTTAAAAGATTAACCTGAATTAAATTCTTCTTCTTTTTTCCCAGTTCATTGGCACTGCCTCCCTGATTGTTTGTGTCTTGGCTATTGTTGATCCCTACAACAACCCTGTCCCCACGGGGCTGGAGGCTTTCACAGTTGGTTTTGTTGTCCTCGTTATTGGAACCTCCATGGGCTTCAACTCTGGCTATGCTGTCAACCCTGCCAGGGACTTTGGGCCTCGTCTCTTCACAGCCATCGCTGGCTGGGGCACTGAAGTGTTCTGGTAAGTGTTCTGTAAGTTTCTGGTTTGCCAATGAAAACGCTGCGCATCAAGAGGAAAAAAATTACAAGTCAAGTAGCTGGTGGCTCTGGCATTATAAAGAGTCTTAGCAGCCATGAGGTATCTTTGAACTTTATAAACATTTTTAAAAGACAGTGTTTGTTTTTATGAAGTCGTAGGTGCTTGGCAGCTTCCAGCAGTGAGAGCAAACGACCTAACTTTGCTATCAGGGAGATAACCTAAGAGCATCCATAAGAAATTCAGGTTTACCTTGAACATTAGCCTATCATCATTTTTTTAGCAGTAAAAAAATGTAAGGCGTTTGTTATATTTGGATTTTGCTGTTGTTGGAGAAAACTAAGAAAGCCATGAGCAGTAGAGAATACCTACATTCCTTCCTGCAGGCAGTGGGAGGGAAGTTAAAGTGCCTAAGCACTGCAGCTGCTTCTCTCCTTTCTTGGTGGAGAGACAGTCTTTGTGTTCCTGCAAGTAGATGTCCAGAATTTCTTGTCATCAGGGCTTGCAACATTTGCCTGGGAAACTGCTGTGCACATGCAGGTATTGCTGTCTTTTGCAAGTCAATGCTAATGTTTGGAGGTGACCAGATTTTGCGTTGTTCCAGATACAAATGTGAACATCCAAATGTGTAGGCTGCAGTTCTTACCTTGTGTATTTTATCTTTGTTTTCCAGGACTGGTAGACAGTGGTGGTGGGTTCCAATTGTTGCTCCATTCCTTGGGGCCATTGCAGGAGTGATTGTCTACCAGCTGATGATTGGATGTCACGATGAGCCTTCTCCACCTGCCTCTGAGCAGGAAACAGTCAAACTGGCTAATGTGAAGCACAAGGAAAGGGTGTGAGGAAGACCAGACCTGGCAGACATTCATTACTCAGGACTCCAGCTGGCAAAGAGGATGAAGATGTTAAGAAGAGCTTCAAGAACAACAGGAAGGCATTTTTTTCCTGTCTTGAGATATTCTAACCCTTTTTTTTTTTTTTTTTTTTTTTTGTGCGCCCGCGTGTGTGTGTGTATCCCTGATGCATTTGCTTTAGGCATATTCCTGTGAGCCTTTCCCCAAACGCAGTATCACATAATCTTTTTCTAGTAGAAGGGGATTGAGGACTGTAAGACTTCAAGAATGAAGTGGGCATTGCTGATCAACACCTCCAACATGGGCCAGTTGTTCAGGAATCTGGAGCTCTTTTGGAATGTGTTGCTGGCCTTGCCTGTGAGCTTGGCAAACTGCTTCCCTCCAAACCTGTGTACCCATCTGTAGAGTGGGGATCAGGCAAAACTTAAATTGTTTTCTAACATGGAATGGAAACTCCTATATCCCGGAAAAAAAAGTTACCCATGATTCTAGTATGGGTCAAATCCACGCTTGGTGTTGCTCTAAACTTAGTAACTTGGCAACAGGAATGAACTTGCCTAAAGGATTTTCATTGGCCAGAATTTTTTTCTATCTCCCATGAATTCTTAGAATATCAAATCAATCAGTTGATCCATAATGTCAGAGCAGAGCATGAGAATGCACTGGACTTCAATTTAATATTAAGATAAAGTGTTTACAAACCACTGCACCCTGGTGTTCTAATCACAGTTTTAAATATTGCCAACTCCTTGAATATAACACATAGGAAATCCTTGTTCTAGCTGGGGTCTAACCTGGAAAGAAAGCTTGGGTCCCTGCAGCAGCCAAGTTCAATTAATCAGCATTGTATATAAAAAGCAAGCAGCTAATAGCCAAGTTCCACTGGAAACATGCTGTTGCTAAAGTTGTGTGTGTTTGTGTAAATTTCACAATAGTGTTTTTTTTTTTTTTTTAAAAGTAGATGATTTATATATAAATATACTCCTTAAAACTGTTACTAAATACCAGGTTTGGGATGAGTCAGTTTAAAGATGTGTGGAAACTGCCTGCACTCTGACAGCTTTGAGATCCTGTCAGATTTTCCTGAGGTGGCCTTAGGTTATGGCATTGCATTGGAACATCTCCTCTTGTACCTTGCAGTATTACTGGGGTGTCCCTGGTAATCACAAGTGAGGCACTGAGGTCAGGCACCTCCTGTACGAGCAGTTCTGACATCTCAGGGGATCTCTGGCTCTCCCCAAACCATATTATTACAAAGTATTTGAAACAAGCAGTATCAGTTGTGAAAGAATTTGTAGGTCCCATGCCACTGCATTAGAGAAACTCTTTCAAAGCCTGTTTCTTTAATGCGTTAATTCCTTGAAATATATAACTTTGTACACATTTCCAGTCACTAAAATGATGTATTCCCTATTTTTTTTTCTTTTTAAAAAATAAAATGTCAGTACCCATACTGTAAAATGCTAGTGTTGCTTGTGTTTTTAAGCAGCTGTTAATAAACTTTTCCATGGAAAGGAAGTCATCTATAGCAATAGCTCCTCAAGCATTCTTCCTCTTCAGTCTGTAAGAACAAAATGCTCTCAGGCAATACATCTACACGTCACGTTCCATTTGGGTTTTCTTTCTTTCCCTTTTGGGCTGGGCTTTTGGGGTGGGTGGGTGGGAGGATGCCTGTACTCAGCCCAAAGCCCGAGGTATAGGCTGCTGGGTGGGGGTGTCCTGCTGCCAGGCACAGTGTTCTTCAGGCAAAAAGGAACATGAGGTCAGCATTTGTCCCTTGCCGTTTATCACACTTAAATTCTCTCACTATTCTTTCAATTAATGCCACTCTTCTGAGTATGCACTGCATTCAGCACACTGTCCATCCAGCATCACCCAGCATATTTCACTTGTCACTTGTTTTTATTAGCTATGCCATACAAGGAAAAAATGTTACAGACCTAAGCCCAGCGCTAAAAGAACTGCACACACAGCTTTCTTCCAGCCTGTGACCCCTGTAAATAAATTTATTGTTGCTCTTTGGCTGATCTGTGTCCTGCTGTATTTTTCCTGTATTAATTGTGCTGCCTCAAAATAACTCATAACTTCCCATACAGTGCTATACTGAACAATTCGGTGAGCTCTGGATGAATGTGGTTTCCTGCAATTCACCAACCAGAAATCAAATGGCTGTTGGCAAGAAAGTTGCTGAGTTTGTTTGGTACGCTCTATCTGCAGTCAGCATGCTGCTTCATTCCATTTCTATCTTAAAGGCTTATCCCTTAAGGCATGTGTAGAAATCTTGTATGCTACTGTGATAAACTAACATAGCTGCAGAGGTCAATTCCCATTTCCCTTCAGGACTGTTAGTACTTTTTCTACTCTTCTTCTATGTGGCATCTTCAAGGGACTTGATCAATGAATAAAAATTCTTAGTACAGACCTTAAGATTTTGATTCAAAGTGTGGGTTTTGGGTTTGTTTGGGTTTTTTTTTTACAGTTTGTGGGGTTTTTTTCCTCTTTTTTTTTGGTGCATTCTCTCCTGTTTCCACCTGGTATGTGCCCTTGCCTTACTTGTGCCTCAGTGTTTCTATGTTATCGCCCTTATAAAAAGTGCAATGAAACCCCAGTTTCAGGTGAAAATTTTTGTCTTATATTCCCATTGTGTAAAGCTTTGGCTTTTCCAGGACCTATTGGAGAGGTACCAAGCATTGCTGAGTAGAGAGACATTACCATGTGGAAAAGGGCAGACTCAGCCCTTTAGAGGAGGAACTGTGGAGAACTTAGCTTCACCTTCCAGAAGGGTCTGACCTATATGAAACTTATAATTAGGGCAGCTCTATGCTAACCATGCAAGGAGGGCAATGCATAGAAGAGTTTGATATGCCAGACTTCAAGAGCTGCAGAAGAGTTTTTGAAGTGTGGGGAGGTAAAGGTGGAGTTAACCACAGATGGCATTTCCCCTGGCAGCAGATACCCTTAAATTGCTCTAAGTTGTGGTTCCATTTGTTTTCAATGTAGCTGTCTTGAGAGAGCTTCTGGGCATTATTCAGCTGGCAGGCCCATGTAAACAAAAAGATAGTTTTTTCTTTTTTCTCCATACTTAAATTTCAAAGGCAATGATTCATCTTGTAGTTAATGCCTTGTTTTTGGAGTCACTGGAGAGGTAAGACTCATCTGGCCAAATATAGTCATCCGGGTTTTAGGTCAGATGAACTCCAGCTGCCAAGCTGTTGAAATATACTTACTTTGTAGGAAGAAATAAATCTTTGACTTAAACTATTCATGCTTGACAGGGAGAGTAATTTGTCACTGGAACAAAATGTTAAAAGATGCTGTGGATTCTCTATTGTGAGGTTTTCAAATTACGACTGGCTGTCTTGCAAAAAGGTCTTGCAGTTAAACTGCAAGCAAGTCCCACAGGAGGAAATTCCCAGACTTCTATATTACAGAAGGTCAAGTTGACAGGAATTGTCCCTTCTGACTTTAAAACCTACAAAATTTATAATCTAGGCTGAAACTGGCCTGGATCCTCAACTGGTCTAAGCTCTTCACTGCAGGTGGTTTAACGTGGTGGCACATCAGCTATGATCCGGAGAAACTTGCTTTTGGTTCCCTGGTCTCCTGGTGACTTGAGACACACACCTCAGGAGGCTCTTCTGGCTCTGTTTGTTTTGTCCATCTATGAAGTGCCAGCTGCAAAGCTGATCTCTTCCAGTCCTTTCTCTGCTTCACTTTGTGGAAGAAAGGTGGCATCATGAATCAAAGGGCAGATGCTGCGGGGAACTGTGGTGCAGATGGGAGACTAGTGCAGTCTCCCTTTGTGCAGTTCTTCTATCCCTAAGTGAGTTTCAGCTCTTCATCTACCAGTGGTAGGTACTGGGGTTGCAGGAGCAGGTTGGCACTTGGTTGACCACCTCCAAGTGAGAAGGACAGTCCCTTGCCTGCTCTCCTAGAAGGAGGGTGAAGGACTAGGGTCTATTGAAGGGCAGTATTGTCAAAGATGACACCATGAAAACTGTTTCTTTCTCTGCAGCCTCCTTGGTAGTTCTGCATACTCAGGTCATACTTGAACTCACAGTCCTCCTCTGCAGTCAGAGATTTTTCCCTCATCCTATATCTCAAGGCAGAAAGAAGTCCTAGCCCCCTGCCCAATTCTAGTGTGTCCGCAGTCCTGGTGTCTCCAGGGCCTCTGAGTTTGTGGGCATTCAACTCTTTAGGAGCACTCAGCTCTTACAGGACAACTGTTTTGGACTCAATGATCTTTAAGGTCTTTTTGAACCTAAATGATTCTATAATTCTAATTAAATGGTCTTGGTTATCATTTACTATGTAAAAGATAATAACAATCCTTCCAGGCACCACAGACCCCTTGTAGAGTGGGAGGTTCCTCTTCACTCTTCCCCATTCAAGCCCTGTTTCAGGAAAAATGTCCCTCATGAGGGTTTCTCTTGGTGCAGAGTGTGCATGTGAGGAGGACACCAAGGAAGCACAGGCAAATGTGTCTGCAACCCAGCTGCTGTCATGTGGCTTGTCACTGCTACAAAAGGCTAATTTGGCTGGAGAAGCAAGCACAACTAACTCACTCCAGGGGTCTGCAGAATGATTATACATCCCAATGAGCTTATCAAATTGAAAGTATTTTCCTATATAGCCATATAATAATAACAAAAAAAAAGCGCCACACTGGAAAAAGAAAGGTCAACAGCATAAAGGTGTGAAAAACACAGACAGAAAGACTCCATAATTTTAAAGGGTAATTTTTTTATTCACGAAGCAGCTGAAATACTCTTCCAGCAAAGTTTTGTGGTGTACCTTGTATTTATCATTATTAAGTTAGAGTGTGGAGGTGGATTCAAACTTTAGTCAAGAAAGATTTCAGGGCATTTTTTTATTCGCAAAACTGGTGGAACTGAGGTTTTCCTCCAGCCCTCTAACAGCAGTCTGAAGAAGGAATTAAAATTAGACCTTTCCGGTTAAACCATGCAACAAGCTTAGGGCTGAAAATTCGGATTTGATCTCTTGTTCCTAAAATTTCTAAAGCATTTAAAAAAATTGGTGTCTGATCTCCATAAACCCATCTTGAAATGAAAATTGTCTTGCCTGCTGAAAGCAGCATGTCTCTGCTAGCAGCAGAGCCCTCCCCCTGCAAGTGAAACAGCACAGATTGCATGAAGGGCTCAAATTCTGCATTCATATTTGGAAAGGTCTGCGCAGATTTGGGTAGGACGCTCCTGGAACACGTCCACACCAAGAGCTGCTGCGCTGCTGAATGAAACCCTTGATCCCATGTTTGCCATAGCTCCAGGGCAGCCCTGCAGGACCCGTATCCCTCGGGTTTGGTTTTTTTTTGTTTATTTGCTTGTTTGTTTGGGTTCTTTTTTACAGCTGGTAGGTGTACAGGGGTGTCTGGTATTTTGGAAGGAAAAGCATCTGCACAGAGTGGGCATTGAGTGAGACGTACAGACACCTGAGAAACTTTTTGACATGAAATTATGCAGGTTATGAAATCCAACATAAACAACACTTACTAAAAAGTTACATCAACGTGGAAGGGAAGGCAGCCAATTTTGGATCCTTTCCCTTACCAGGGAAGGTACTCAGTGGTATGTCAGCGGTACCTGTGGGAAAGCAAGCAGAAAATAACACCAAGCAGATTTCTGCACCTGTGGAGCCCATGGGAATGTGGCCCTATCCCTTTATATATGCTTGTAAATCCCACTGAGTGGGTACCTGCACTCGCACAAAGTATCTTGGTAAACCTGGGTGCAAGTGGTGTGGGAATCTAAATGGTTGTGGGGTTTCCTCCTCCCCTTACCCCCCATCTCTCATTGGTTGCAATGGTGGTTGCCCTTCAGCTGCTGCAGCTTCTCCCTTCTCATGCTTGGCTTTCCTCCTTGGGTGCCTGAGCTGACTGTACTTCCTGGCTGCAGCTCTGGCTTTTGTAGCCTCCCCATTGCTGTCTCCAGGCTTGGAATATGCAGCCAGGGTAGCAAATCTCACCCTTACCTCCTGCAGCCCAGTGAAGTCCCAGTGGGCCACCACTCCCAGGTCCCAGTGCCATGGTGGAAAAGCCAAAGAGGTAGGACAAGTGTGGTGGGATCTCGCCTTTGGTGGTGCTTTCTCCACATCTGATGAACTGCGTGACAGTTGTTAGCTGGAGATTGCGTCAATAACATGGAAATTAGTAACCACCCTTGAATCATAGAATTATAGAATGGTTCAGGTTAGGAGGGACCTTAAAGATCATGTAGTTCCCACCCCCCTGCCATGGGCACTTCCCACAAGACCAGGTTGCTCAAAGCCCCATCCAGCCTGGTCTTGAACACCTCCAGGGCTGGGGCATCCACAACTTGCCTGGGCAACCTGTTCCAGAGTCTCAACATCCCCGTAGTGAAAAATTTCTTCCTGATATTTTATTTAAATCTACCCTCTTCCACCTTGAAGCCATTACCCCCTGTTCTATCTCTACATGCCCTTGTAAGAAGTCCCTCTCCACCTTTCCTGTTGGCCCCCTTCAGAAACTGGAAAGTTGCTATAAGGTCTCCCTGGACCCTTCTCTTCTCCAGACTGTACAACCCAAATTCTCTCAGCCTGTCCTCATAGGAGAGGTGCTCCATCCCCCTGATCATCTTTGTGGCCCTCCTTTTTGCCCTGAGGTCTTTTTTTGTTCTATTCTTACTCAGTCCTGTGACTCTTGTGATACGTAGTGTGACTGTAATGAGCAAGAATGGGGTGGGGTAAAGGGACAGCCGGGGCACTGTTCAGATCTTGTCATCCTAGAAACCCTTTTGCTCCAAGAAAGGTAGTGAGTACAGAATAGGTATATATCTGTTAACAGGATTTACCCTCTTCTAATCTAGGACATTCAGCATTTGCCCACTCCTCTGTGCCTGGAACACCACTAACTCCTTAAAGTCATCGCTCTGCCCCTGGTGGAAATGCAAGATAACAGAGACTGCTCTATCTCTGAGCAGCAGAGTCACAAAGTGACATGTTGCCAAACTTCTCACCCGTCTCTGCTGCCTGTTATCCCAGACCCTCCAAGTGCTGAGCAGACGTCAGGCACTGCGACCCGGCTCTGCTCAACCAGATGGGCGGCTGAGCTTGAAAACCATGCCACAGTGATGAATGTGCCTGATACAGGGGTGGTATTTATCCCTCCAGACACAAGACAAAGAGGATAGTGTCTTCAGCCTCTGGACGCAAAGATGAAACACTGAGAAGATCTCTGTGTTGTCTCCAGGGACTGGAAGGTGGAGGGACGAGTGCCTAAGAGCTCTGGAAGAGCTGTCACAGGGGGATGGCTGCAGAAGCTGATTGTATCTGAACCCTGCAACCTGTGGCTGAGAGACAAGCGTAGAGCAAGAGGGACAAATAGCAGCTGAGGGAAGCCTGGGAGCCCAGGACTCCACTTCGGCTGAAAAGTGATAGCACAAACTTTCTGAGTCCAGCTGCAAAGGAGAACTGAACTGCTTTGTTGATGGTGCTGCCTATGGGCTCAATTCAGATCATAGAATCACAGAATCATAGACCATCCAGGTTGGAAAAGACCCTCGGGATCGTCGAGTCCAATCATCTACAAAGTTCTCTGCCACACCATATCCCCCAACACCCCATCTACATGACTCTTAACCTCATCCAAAGGCGGTGACTCAACCACCTCCCTGGCCAGACTATTCCAGTGTCTGTCCACTCTTTCTGTGAAGAATTTCTTCCTAATGTCCAGTCTAAACCTACTCTGTTGCAGCTTGAACCATTCCCTCTTCTTCTATCACTAATTACCTGTGAGAAGAGACCAGCACCAACCTCTCTACCATTTCAAGTAGTTGTAAAGAGTGATGAGGTCACCCCTTAGTCGCCTCTTCCTCAAACTAAACACTCCCAGCTCCTTCAATCACTCTTTGCTCCTCCGGGGTCTTAAGTAGTTTGAGAACCTTTGAGGAGTCCTGCCTGCTCTAGCTGCCCCTTCAGAATGTCTGTGGTCTCCTGCAAGCCCTGTATCATTATCTCCAAACACCAAGTAGGTACCTTTCAGCATCCTGTATGTGTGCAACTAGGTTAAACCCTGGAGATAACAAAACTGGAGCTGAATTCCTATTCAGGAAACGATGGCCTGGGCAAAGGCAGAAACTCAACAAATCTCCATATTACTATTTCCTTTGTGGTGGAACACCCATTTCCAAAAAGGCACAAGGACCAGATGAAAGGTCTGCCTGCCCCTGTGCTCCTTCTCCAACAACAGCCACTTACCCCTCCCTACCCCCTTTAGGAATGCTGCAACACAGAGTAATACAAAACACCCTGATGAAGTGGCTTTTGAGCTCACAGATACTCTTCTTGGTTTGGTTTGAGTTGTGGCAGAGTTGGTTGAAACCATTCTTTTGAGGAGCCACAGTAACACAGCATTTGCATACTAACTAAAAGGAGTTCGTTGGTTTATATTGGGAGGGGCAACCTTATTCACTGTTCCAAGGAGAAACACTGATGTTGTCTCATAATTAACACTTTTTTTTCTGTAATTTTCTTGCTGGAAGACAACTTCCCTGCCAGGCAGGCTTGGCTTGTCCCAGGAGATCTTCAACTGTTCTAAGTTGCACTTGGGTGTGCAGCAACACCTTTCGGGACAACCTGGCAAGGAACCCCACCAGATGCTTGAGTCTAGGGGCTCCCATCACTGGGAAATAGCCCCAGGCGGGTGTTCCCTGCTTGAGGCAGTGGCCAAGGCTCAGCCTGGGCTATTGGAGCTAAAAGAGTCGTAGTTTGAGTCAAAGAGGCAGGCTGGTTTCCTTGTCCTATCTGACCCAAGCACACCCAGGTGTCAGTCACACAAACACGTCGTTTCACAAGTCAGGCTCTTATTTGGACTGTGCCCTGTCCCTGGCCAAACGCCTCAAACCCAGAGCATGGGTAACTGACTCGAATGGCTAATATCTAGGTAACGCTAGCCTCTCAGGTATGAGTCATTGGGACAATTTGTAATAGTTGAATTTTGTGCCTCGACTGGCGTCATCTCAGTCCCTGAAACAATTACATTTTCACTTAAACCTCCTGGGCTCACTTGCAACCTCTGAACTCCACCCAGCACAGAAGGGCAGGGTTTCTGTTGCCCTTTAACTTGGCTTTCCCTTTCTTGCTGCGTTGCTTTAAGTAATCTCCAGCTAAATTGTTGCGTGTCTGAGTCCTTTCCTCTCATTTAACTTGTGAACACTCAGGAAATGTTTACAGCTCTATTGGCCCTTCAGGAGGAAAGAAGCTGATGTGAGAGGAGAAGCCACGCTGATAAACCTGTTCTTAGCCAGGGGAACAGAAGTACTGACACCTGGTCCACAGGAGAGCCACAGCCCAGTAAATCCCACCTGGTGCTGCTTCACCACATCTGGAGGATCCCTGGCCAGAAGAACTTGACTCTTGTATCAGCCCTGCTGAGACGCATCAGCTCAGTGGTCCTGTGAAGGGCTGTAGGATCCCTAATTGCCTCTTGCCTGGGTGGTGGTGTCTCCCACCTTCCCTCCTTCTCAGGTTGCCCCTACTGGGAGGTAAATCCCCGGGACAGAAAGCAGCAAAGCAACTTTCTGAAGGGGTGAGGGCAGCAACAGTTCTGCTTGATTTCAGCTCAATGACTGTAAAGCTTTGAATCCCACTCTCAGAGAGAGCAGCTGGATTTAAACAAATGAAAAACAGGGTGTTTGGGTCTATCTTGAACCGTGGAACTAGGGAAAAAAGTTGTATTTTGTATCTATAACCAAGGGGAGAATAGTACAGAACGGAAAGTCTTGAAGACCGCTCTCGGTCACAGGAGATGGGAGCTGGCTTTGGGAGGGGTGACTCTCCCTCTTTGTGCCACAGGGCGCTTGTGGCTCTCCCGTGGTGTGCATGCCAGGCGTCTGGAAGTGAAGAGTGGTGAGGCAGAGCTTTCCCACGCCCGGGACCCTTTGCTGGTCTGGGCACGAGCCTTTGTGTGCCTTTAAAGTAGAGAGAGTGGCACCACCCTGCCCCTGGGCAGGCGGGGAGAAGGTGTACGCTGAAGATAGTGTCGTGCACTGATGGAGCCAGCCTGTACACAACATTTGCTATTCAATCATTTTGGTTAAGTGGCTCGGTATTTTCCCTTCCCATGACCTCTTCTCCACTCAGCCCTTTTATGCACCTCTTCCGCGTTTCGGCATCTCCGAGATTAATTTGTCTTCCAGGTTTTGTTCTGCTCCTCTCTTTCATTAAGGAACTCTTCCTCTTCCTCCTCTTCAGTGTTTTTCCAACTCCTCTCCCCTCCTCTCAATCCTAGCAGAGCCCCCAGCCCCATTTATACTAGTGGGTCATGAGGTAATGGGGGAGGATCAGCCCCAGTGAAGCGAGCTGGGAACCGGGGGACACAGGGGACCTGGGAGCTCTTGCTCCAGGCTAGCGGCCAGCCATGTTTTGTTGAGGAGCTCTGAAAATATTCCCAGTGTTTTATCAAAGAGGTGATGCTGTCATGGGTTTGTTTATTATTTCCCTTCAGGGCTTGGTCTCTTCATGGCTTCTTCCTTTCATTTTTTGGGAGGAAATGTTTGCAGTTCTGTCAGCCCCTGGGAGGAAAGTAAGCTACAAAGGGAGCAGGGGTAATGAGAGCATTTTCCGGAACCAAGGTAATGCAGCTTTAGGGTTACCTATGCCCTAAACATCTGGGAACCGAGATCAGCCCTCAAGGACACTGAGCTGGGAGCTGGTCACTGGAGGAAAGAGCCATGGCAGGGGATCAGGGACACAGCCTGTGTGCTGTCCCATGGACCCCTTGAGCTCCATTTCTCCAAGTGCTTCTCTCCTTCCTAGGTCTCTGACCAGGCTTTTCCTCCTGTAGGTGTTCCTTACTTTTTCCTCACTTCCCACCCACGGCACCCACTCAGCCATTTCAGCTACTGTCTACTGTTTCCCTCCTTCTTCCTCTTAATTTTCTGTCCCACATCAATGAGGATCTCACTGGAGAGGGGTGCACAAGGTACTTCTCTATGATGGAGGCAGATGAAGGGACAGAAGCAGGTGAGTTTCTGTCCCCTGATGCCTGCCTGTCCCTGTCTTTGTTCCACACATGAACCTGCCATGGCCTTGCCTGGGGAACCCTGAGCCGGGGACCAGACCTCCTTCACCCAGTGCCCTCAGGTCATTGTTTCTCCACCCTTGGTGTGCAGTTCGGTCACTTTTCACCTTCCAAGTTTTTTTGGAAGGAGTTTCTGCTCTTGTGCTGGTTTTTTTCCTAACACATTTTGCATATCCCCTCAGCTCCCAGGCCAATTTCTAACTCAGTTACTCTTGCTGAAGATGTGTCTCCCTGTCACCATCTCTGGAAACATCACATGTATATACGAACAGCAGCAGGCTCTCAGGATCCTTTGAGAGGACTGGCAGGCTGGAATCCCTCTGTTATTTTCTCCTGTATCATCTCCTTTTCCTCCTTACCCTCTTTCCCCTCTGCATGTTTGGAAGCATCATGAAGCATGTCTCTGGGAACCTCCCAGAGAAAGCAAGAACAAGGAAATGAATGAAAAGATGGGAGGATGTTCTTTTGTGATGTATGCCCTTGATGGTAGCTTTGCTCTCATGTTTTCTTTTTCTTTCTGGCATCAGAGTTGTCCCATGCTGAAGGGGGCAGAGAGGTGTCTCTGTGGGAAGGTTTGGATTGCAGATGAGCTCTTGGCTATACCTTTCAGTATTGCCTGTAAAGCAGGTAGACAAATAGGCAATTCCGAGTAATTTTTCCTATGAGGTTTTGTTTAGCTTCTTCAAAGGAAACCCAGGAAAAAATCTTCTCAAGTGATCTGCGTGCAAACAAGCTGTCAGTTTCAAAACAAGCTTCGACTCTGCCTTGGGTATGGAGCTCACGTGGTTCTCTTCATCTCATGTTTTTAGTGTATGAGCACTCCGCAGGCAGGAAAATCTACCCACACAAGAAGCGATCTCTCCTGCAGGGGATAATTTTACTCTTGGAGGCATACAATGAGGAGATGATTATCCACTTCTGTCTGGTTTCCCCAGGAGACCAGGACTATGTGATCATGCAATCTGGATGTGTGAGAGGGGGTGTGTGTGTGTGTTTCTCTCTCTGTTCCCCTGACAACTTTGGCCCATTTTAGGCAAACATGGAATAGTGGAAGATGCAGTAGTACTGATGGATTCCTACAAATTTCACGACAGTATGTGGCTGGGTAGAGGACTAAAACGGTGGTATTGACTCAACTGAGGGCAATATTAGTAAGCTTGACATTTATTGGATGACAGAAACTCCATATGTGTGCAAACCATCAGAAAACATATCACTGCCATGCACAGAAAAGCTCATTTTCAGTTAGGGACACATCTCCCAAAGTCATGGAGAACTGTCGATACCAAGTAATCACATCATGCTTGTCTAAGTTCCCTAGGATAGTATGGGGAAGCAGTCACTTGTGGTACACCTCACTGCCCCGTCATCTAGCCCACACTTCCTTAATTTTCTAATGAAAGTGTTGTAGGAGACAGTGTCAAAAGCATTGCTGAAGTCAAGATAAATGATATCTGTTGCTTTCCCCATATCCAGCCATCTAGTTATAACATTATATAAGGCTATCAGATTAGTTGAACATGATTGACTCTTGGTAAATCCGTACTGACCACTTCCAATAACTTCTTTATCTTCAATGTGTTTGGAGATGCCATCCAGAACAAGTCGTTCCATTATTTTCCCAGGGACAGAGGTGTCACTAATGGGCCTGTAGTTCCCTGAGTCCTCCTTCTTGCCCTTTTTATAGACTGGTGTGATATTTGCCTTCTTCCAGTTATCAGGAACTTCTCTTGTTCTCCAAGACCTCTCATAAATGGGGACTTTTTTCAGTGGTTTCCAGCAATAGGATGAGGGGGAACGGGCACAAGCTGTAATATAGGAAATTCCACTCAAATATGAGGAAAAACTTCTTTATAGTGAGGATGACAGAGCTCTAGAACAGAGAAGAGTCCCTTTCTCTGCAGATTTTCAAAACCTGCCTTGATGCAGTCCTGAATAATGCCCTCTAGGCAATCCTACTTTAGCAGGGGAGTTGTACTAGATAAAGGAATTGGCTGGTCACATCCAGAGGGTTGTACTCAATGGCTTAAAGTCCAGTTGAAGAGCAGTGACAAGTGGTGTTCCTGAAGGATCTGTGCTGGGACCGGTACTATTCAACATTTTTATCAATGATGTAGACAGAGGGATGCAGTTCACCACCAGCAAGTTTGCAGATGACACCAAGCTGTGTGGTCTTGTCCATACACCTGGGAGACGGGATGTCATCCAGAGGGACCTGGACAGGCTGGAGAGGTGAGCTCAAGTAAACCTCAAGAGGTTCAATAAGAGTAAGTGCAAGGTTTTGCACCTGGGTCAGAACAATTCTTGCCATCAGTACAGACTGGCCAATGAGGTGTTAGAAAGCAGCCCTGAGGAAAGAGATTTGGGGGTGCTGATGGACAAGAAGCTGGACATGAGCAGGCAGTAGGCACTTGCAGCCCAGAAGGCTGTTGTAGGATAGGGCCTGACGGCCTTTCCGCGCTGTACGGAAAGATAAGGACCCTCTCCCTGTCTAATAGAAAATAGTTTATAGTTTGTGATGCAAGCAGACGGATGTGACGTTGTAAATCTAAAACATAAAAGGTTGTATCAGTAAACAATAAACGCCATTTGCCGTCCACCACGTTGGTGTCTGCGAGCTGATGGATCAGGCGACCCGAAGTTGGTCGCTGTGCCGTTCCTGAACCAGGTCGCCACGCCTG